>JAZKJV010000873.1:1235411-1310407 GCA_037367405.1 Ottelia alismoides | reverse complement strand
TTTTGAGGACTCGCAGAGGAGGAAGAGCAGGGTAGAGAAGAAATTTTTTATTATATTTGAGAGAACATTATTTGTCTTGTAATAATTTAGGATTTTGAACTGTGCACTTGGACATTATTCTGGGTCTGTTTCACTGAGCACCCGTGTGCTTGGGGGACCTCACCGTTGTTTTCCGAGTTTTTGATTTTATCGTGATAACTTGCTAGTTGATTCTCGCGGTTTTAGCCCCTAGACGTAAGAATTTTGATTGATTGTGACGTAAATTTCTAAGGCCCAACACCTAATAGAATATCTGTTCCTATAAAACGTAATTGGACCTCAGATAAAAATTAAACTGAAAAGTTAGTTTAATTGAATTTGAGACCACGTGCCATGAGGAGTTACATACAACGCTAGTAGGACCCGTTGTTGCAGGCACCGAGTGACTCCCAAGATCAGACTCCGGACTCGATTCGGTTAACTAACTATTGTTCTTCACGATAAATAGAAGCTAATCGTCTTAAGGCCGATTTCCACGTGCATCATATAGCTAGTTTACTTTCAGTATTTAATTTATGCGCGGATCATATTGCATGTAGAGTGCTGGAGTAAGGTATTGCTGACCACGAAAAACCCGAGCAACTAAGGTAAAGAAGAACTAAGGTCGTTGCGACCTCAGGCGCTCGAGAAATCCGGATCAACAAGAAAAATAAAGTGCAGACCACCAAAATCAAATAACAATCAAAGAAAATACAATAGCGGTCCTGGCTATTGGATTAGCCTGGTATAGCGACCAGGGTCGGACTCAGGGAGCACGTGATGGCCTTGCGGCCTACGAAGTAGTCTAAAAAATAAATAAAATAAAAGACAACTATTTTTGGTGGGTTTTTCATTTTTAAATTTTTTTATATTTTTAATTAATAAAGGAAATAAAGATAACAACAAATCAAGCAACTTAGGTGAATTATTTAATCACTCAAAAATCACCCAAAAATTCAAATAAAAATGTTTTTATGTTTTTTATATTGTTTACTGTTTTTGATTAATTTTTTTGTAATTTTCTGATTTTTATTTGATTTTCTAAAAATCAAACAAGACAGAAAAATGACGGTGTTCTCCAGTCAGACTTGGAGGGCCAATATAAAATAGATAGAGGCCCTGTCAAGGTCTGAAGTAATTTTCCTAAAAAGTAGAAACTATAAGGAAAATTTAGGCACTGGATATATTATTTTTGGGGTTTTCAATTAATTATTAGAATTTTTATAGGTTTTTAGAGGTTTTATAATTTTAATGAGTTTTATATATCCAAAAATGACCAAAGTTGGTCAGAAAAACAATCAAGGCAAAATAAACAGTACCTAATTTTTTTTGTAATTTTTAGAGGTGTTTTAATATTTTTTGTGAATTTTAAAGTTAGACAATAAAGAAAAAGCTTGTTTTTGAATTTTTAAAAAATTGTAAATGAAATAAAAAATGTCTCCAAAAATAGGAGAAAATTTTACACTATGGCAGGAGCCATGTGTCCAATTTTCATCGCATTTGGAGTTCGTTTGATATTATATTAAAAATCAAAACTAGGGTACAATGCACAGGGACCTAACTGCAAATAAAGTAAAGCCCTAGGCCCCTTGGATAAAATGCCAGAAAAGTCTGGGGCTGAATGTGTAAAATGTCCCCGAGGCCACGCATGATACACGTGACTCAGGCCTGGGGGGACCTATTTGTCATTCCTATTCATAAAAATACAAACAATAACACACCGAAAACACAAGGCAAGAAATGCAAATACACAAAAGCTCACGTGTCGATGCACGTGTCCATCACACACATGGGCATAAATGCAAACATAATAAACCTCAGGGTCCTCTATGCAATATGTCCAAAAATAAAAAAAACTACAAAACGTATTTATAGGACTAAATAAGAAATGTAAAAACTACAGGGGCCTAAGAGCAATTACCCCTTTATTAAATGTCGACGGCTGAGGTGGCGCCACGTAGCTGATCTAACGGCTGAGAATAATGACGCCTTTAACCAAGGAACGCGGGCCAGATCGAACGGTTGAGGGTCCTCCACGTGGCTAATCTGACGGATCTGGTGCGTTGTGGCTAAACCCTCGGTGGATCGATGGTGGTGAAGACGACACATGAAGATCGGACAGCTCTGAAGTCACTGGTGCCTCTTCATCTGATCGTGCGGCTCAGATCAGTCCTCCTATGGATCGGACGGTGGTGAAGCTCCTCAAATGGGTGGCCGAGATCTTTTCTGGAGTGAGAGGACGATCTAACGGCTCGAGAGGGTCCTGGGTGAACTGACGGCCGGCGAACTTCGCCGGCCCGATATTCGCGCGTGGGGACTCCCCGGAAGCTGCTGAAATGCGGAGAAGAAGCGTCTCGGTGGTCCGCAGCTTATGAACTGCTCTGATGAGAACGAGGAGCTCTGGAGAGCTCCGGCGACGGTGACGACCTGGAGCACCTGTGCTATGAAGTTCCGACCTCCAGATGAGGTCGACTTGGCCTGATACCTGCACAGGAAGAAAGAGGGGTCGAGGGCAAACTGCCTCGACCCGTTAAAGCGCGAAATGGATGGAAGATGCGGCGGGGCGAAGGTCCTCCGGCGAGCGGCGGAGGAGGAGGACCGAAGTCCCTGCTCCGGGGCGAGTCAGGGTTGGGTGGCTGAATGAAGAATGTGCGGGAAGGCTCGTGAAGGTGGTGGCGTGGTCGGATGGACAAATGGCTGGACGGAGACGACGGGCGGAAGCGGCGGAACTACGGCTACTGAAATCTAAAAACTCGAATCTAAGCTAGACTACTAGCTAATCTACTTACCTAGCGGAGGAGGTCGACTGGGCTGGAGCTCGGGGAGCTCCTGGGTCATTGCCTGCAAGGTGGCGTCAGGTTCCCGAGGCTGGGCGCGCTCGCGGCGGTGCACGACGGCTAAGCCACCGGATCAGAGGCTTCCCGAAGGTCTCGAGCCTCGCTTCCACTCCGGAGAGCACCGCTGTCACTCAGGCACACCAGAGGAGCTCCTTGGCATCGAGGGGGAGAATCAGAGATGCGGGAAATGGCTGCCGGAGGCGAGGTTATAACTGGCTAAGGGTTCGGCTAGATGAAGATCGGGCTAGCTTATCGGAGCTCGGACCCCGAGAACCCACCCCGGGCGAAGGTCTCGGATATTTACTGATCAATCGGAACCCGGGGTTTAAGGTTTTGGATGTCGGATCAAGCGTGGAAAAATTTGGGAAATTGGGTCAAAAACGCAGATCCGGAGCATATGTGGTCCAGGGGGAGAGTTGACCGGGGGTCAACAATCCCCCGTGGACCAATGGGATGCGGCTACGTAATAAAGATTTGAAAATTCAATATAAAATAGTAAATGGCCGATTTTAGAAAAAATTAAAACATAAAAAATGTTTATTTATTTATAAACTATTTTTTTTATTTTTATTTATTTTTTCGAAATATAAATTAGGTATTTACAAAATATTATTATTTTATATAGGTATATACAATATGTATTTTTGATTTTTGATTTTTGATTATTTATTTTTATACAATTTATTACAATTTTATATTTTATTTATTTATAGCATAAAATTAGGAATATTTTGATGTTTTTATTTTATTTTTATTATTTATTTACAAGGTTAAAATAAATATGTATATACATTTATATACATGGTATATATACAATGTTCTTTTTGGTTTTTAATTTTGTTCTTTTTATTTGATTTTTGTTTTATGGTTTTTATTTTATTTATTTTCACCATAAAATATAGAATATGTACAAATTTTTAAGGATTTTAATTTATTTATTTACAAGGCTAAATAAATATAGGTGTGGCCTTATGTACATGGTGAATATGTTCAAGGAAGATTATTTTTATTTTTTCTATTTTTGTTTTTATTTTGTATTTACAAATATTTACAAATATATACAAGCCCATTTTATTTTATTTTTAGAGGAAAATTATTTTTATTATATTTACAGGTATATTTACACACATGAGCTCCCTTATCTCTCTCTACTTTGGCTTTTATGCGGTCAGGCCCATGCTGAGCCTTCCCTTGGGATTAGGTCGCTCAATATTTATTCTAAATATTTCCCTCTTTTTCTTTTTATTCTTTATTCTTTTATTTTTGCACAAAAACATGCTAATTATTAGTTTTTACACCAAGCATGCTTTTTGGTAATTATTTGTATTTACAAGTATCTACATGCATTTGCAAAGGTTTTTGTAGCTAAAATATAAGAAAAAGAGTGATGAATGGGTATTCATCACCCCCCTATACTTAACTTTGCTAGTCCCTTAGCAAACACTTATTTGAAAAAGAAGTGAAAAAGAGAAAGAAAAAGAGGAGAATATACATGGATTAAGGCTGATTATTAAACTTGCCTTCATTAAATTGAAATATGGAGCTCGATCAGATCTTTGGATTATTAATGTGTTGGAACCTTATTTGGACTTAAGCTTAAAACTCAACAGCCTCTAACTTCCACCAATCTATGGACAAGACTCCTCAATAAACCAGATCAGAACAGGTCTACATATACAAACTCTAATAACCATGAATCTTTCCATGCAGTGTAAGTGATATGTATCTCCCCACCTCAGAAGTAATAAAGAAACAACCTCCCCCAACCTGGTAACTCTAATGCCTTGTTCTAGCAACTCTTTCCTCGAGAAGCGGGGTATTCCCTTCTAAGTTCAAGTGCAACCGGCTCAAGAAGAGGGGGAAGAAGATGAAGAATGGACCATGGCCAGTGTAGCCACGTATCCCTGGGAGCCCAACCAGTGTAGCTAAGTCTCCCGCTGCAAGCTTCATGAGATGTGACATGGATACCATAAGCTTTTGCTTCATTTGACTATATACACTCCGGTGGGGTTATTAAAATTTCAATCCGACCCACCACTTTTTTTGGAGTTCTTTTCTTTTTGCACTTTTTCTTGCAACTGTACAACATATCTGCATGGTGCAACATATATACAAGAAGTTTTTCCTCTTGAGCCAGTAAACTATCCCTCTTTTGAAGCTTTATTGCAACCCACGGCTTCTGTCTTTTGCCTTCATCACCACTAGACCAAGTTGAGACGCACTTCCTTCACTAGAAGAAGAAGAGAGGTTCCGCCTAGAAGTACTACCCTCATATGCTACCCCAAGCCAACGGAAACTGCCTCCTCACCACCTCATCTGTGGAGAGCTATGTGTAAGGTGCTGGTGCAAGTCAAGCCATTGTCTCTAAGAGTCATGTGTGTGTTGTTAAGTGCTCTACTTAGGCTCATCAAGATGACATATGCTCATAGCCTAGTGGACTCAAAGAATTAAGTCCCAATGGACCTGAAAAGCCTTAACCCTAAGCCCTATAAGGTTCCTCTTAGAATTAAGTGATTAAGATATTAATCAAGCTCCATTTCCCAATTTAATTCCAGGCTAGTTTAAATGTCAACTATGATCCAGGAAAAATTATACAAATATTTATAAAGATGCTATTTACAAATATTTACAATCGTGCAAAATTTTTGAAAAATATTTTGAAACCATGGATGTATGCATGAATGTAAGTTTTGTAAAAAATATTTACAAACATTTACACAAGGTTTTTGCAAACTTTTTGATTTTCAAAGCATTTTGGAAAAATTTTGTACTATATACATAATTTTCATATACATATATTTACAAATCCTTTACACAAAAAGTTTTTGAAAACATTTTTACAAAAATAATTTGTACATTAGCTATGTATGTGCAATAAAAGAATGATTATTTACAGGAAAATTTTTAATTTTTGTGAATTTTTGGTTTTTAGCCATTTTTTTATTAACACACACACACAAAGTGCGAGTTATGGCTAAAGTATAAATGAAATATATACACCCCCCTATACTTAGCTCGAACAATGTCCTCAGAGTCAAGAGAGATGAAGAAGACATAACTCGTGTTATGTATAGGGAAGTGACAAGGAAGGCCATATACAAAGACGAATGAATAAATAGAAAATCAAGAAGATCTCGGCTTTCCTCCCTATACTTAGGATCAAATAATCCTAAGTATAGCAGGTTGTACACAAAGGGAAAACCGAGTGGCGAATGTACAGGGTCTACCCCCCCCCCCCCCCACATACTTAGGGAGAAATATCCCTAAGTATAGGCAATAAAACAGGGGTAGCAAGACACGAAGAAAAGTAACGAATATAAACAAGGAGGAGGACATCACTCCCCCTATACTTAAGGTGAAGAACCTTAAGTATAGGCAACAACAGAAGTGATGGAACAGAACGAACGAACAACCCGGTGTTTCACCCCCTATACTTAGGATGAGGGATATCCTAAGTATAGAAAAGATAATCCTAAGCGAGACCTGGGGTGAAAACAAGAACGGAAGGAAGAAAGATCAATCTAAGGCGAAACACGTATATACAAAAGAGTACAATGTTGAGGTGCCTCTCAACAAGCGCTAGATTTTATGCCCCTAGCTGGGTGCAAAGGCTAGGACAATGCTATATCCAGGTTCAGGACGACATCGGTAAGTCGCATGCCGTACTGTCGTCGCAGTCTCGGTATGAGAACCGCGACGAAATGCAAAGTGTAAAGTAAGACACCAGGTATGCAATCAAGTGGGTGTCTGCTACCGGCCAAGGATCTGGGAAGATGTGAATGGGATCTGGTAACACAAAAGAAATCATCGGCTCAGGATCAGACTGGAGTGGAAGTGTGGAGCCGAAGAAATCAAATGTGGAGAAGGATGGATCAGTCATAGTATCCTCCACGTCAATCAATGTCTCAAAAAGGTATGTATAGTCAAGATCAGGAGACTCTGTCAGAAGACTGATACTCGATGAATGAAATAGAAGCAGATCAGATAGATCATCGAATATCTCCAGGATGGGCTCATCCTCGTGAGGGTCGTCGAGGTGAGAAGACTCAGAATCAGAAGGATTTAAAGACTCGGTTTCATGCTCCGCCAGATCGGAAACACTCTCAGCAGGTGAAACCGAGTACTCATCGAGTGCGGCATTCTCCCGCAGATAACCCTTGGGGAGAAATGCAGGATCAGGGTGAAAAGTAGAGGATCAGGATCTAGATGGGCAACTGCAGTGCTGTCAAGTATCCACTCTGTGCACCAGGCTGCATCATCATCGGAACTGTCGCTCTCGGCAATCTGGAAGCAGGAAAAGGTACTAGTCGACACCGCGGAGGCTGGCAAAGTGTCTGCGGCTGATCCTCACCCTGCGGCTATGCTGGCTACCAACTGGTCCTCAGCAAAGGTGTCTATCTCGTCGGAGTGGAGAACAAAAGGCTCGAATACGGGACTATATGTATCTGAACTCTCAAAGTAGTGTCCCTCATTGAGCTGTAGTTGCTGGGCTGAGTCATGGTCGCTGTCGGACTCCGAGAAGTGTCTCTGCAGAAAGGAGGCTGACTCCTCCGGAACTGGGAACTGAAGTGGCTGAATCGATGGCTGTAGTAGCGGGGGCTCCTCCGGTTCCTAGAGTATCAGAAGATCTGATATCCAAGACTCGTCGACGAAGAACTCTTGGGCTGACTCGTACTCTAGCTGGAAGACCAACGGGAACTCAAGTAGAGTATGGGTCTGAACCTCTGCTATCGCAGTCATCTCCTCTGTCAGTGGTGCTGTATGCTCCAAGTCCTCTGGCTGGTGTGTGGAAACTGAATCCTCATGTGAAGTGACACACCGCACTGGTATCGCAACATCCGCATGTGTTGTCTCGACGAAGGTATCTCGTGAAGAAGATCTCTGTGAAAGTAAGCTCGAGACTGTATCCAGTAAGTGAAGGTCGGAACTGCGGTGTGAACCGTCACATGTGGTAATCACCAGTGCTATCTGTTCTGCGGTCATCCCCCGCATGGAGATCTCTATCAAGTCTGTCGATGGAAGTCCGTGGTCTGGAAATCTCCTCAAGAGGACAAGAAACCTCAGCCATGCCTCATGCAGTGGCTCCTGGGGGTCTACTGAAAAATCCATGATGAAAGACCGCATCATATCTGCTCTATGTTGGGGGTAAAATCTCTGCAAGAACAATGACCGTAAATCTCCCCACGTAGCAAATGTCCTCCCCAAACGTCGGTGCCATGTCCTGGCTCTATCCTGAAGTGTGAATGGGAAGGTCCTCCGCATGAGCTCCTTTGTAGTAATATCTGAATATCTCTGTGCTCTGCAAAACTCCTCGAATGCGGACAGGTGAAGATAAGGCTCCTCGTGCGCCTCTCCTGAAAATGTCGGCAGTCACTGAATGTAATCCAAATCCAAACTGAATGGACGTAATGTAGAAGCCGACTGAGCTCCCTTTGCTATCTGCTCCTCCATCAATCTGGAATAGGATCTATCTGCTGATCTCCACTGCTCTCTCTGATCACAAACGGAGTGCACTCTCAACTCAGCAACATCATCGTCCGGGTCTCGCATCTGCTCTATCTGGTATCTTCGGACGTCAAGCGCAGCATGCCCAGAGTAATGAATGGGATGGGAGGGAGGGAGCGGGAGGTTGGTCGGAGATCCGACCTCCCTAGAAGGTGGACTGGACTGATGGTCAGATGGTGAAGAAAAAGCCGCAAGAGTCGGCTCGAGGTGAGAGGGATCCATCATCTAGGGGTAAAGGAGAAGAAGAGAAGACTGAAGGGAGAAGAAGGGTGGGTGGGAGACAGAAGAATTGAGAAGAAGAGGGAAAGCAGAAGGGATATGGAATCACACAAGATGAGAAAGCAAAACCCCCGATTCACCTACGCACGTGAGATGAAGACCGAAAGGGATCGATCGATTATCTTGTCAATTTTTATTTTAGGTGATCATTCAGTCTATCAGAGCGATTACGTGAGCTGAATAGGAATCCAAATATTTTTTAACCGACTGTCCCGTACTGAATGCCAGTAATCAGTTGGGAAAAATCCGGATGTGGCTCTATCCTAAGGTGCGGGTCACTCTCTCGCTCATCCAAACCAAACAAGGAGGGGGTTACTCTCCCAGGACAGATTTTTCAGTGAAGTGTCTTTTAGGTCAAGTGTGATTAGCAGTCCCGATTTTATTGTTTTTGTTTTTTAGGTATTTTAAAAAAAAACAAACTCCTAACGAATTTTTCGGTTCTCTTGGTTATTAAATCCAAAACAGGGGGGAGAAGACGAAAAAGCCGATGCACGAAAATCAATGATGCATGCAGAGTAAGAGATGCATACCTGACTCCAGCAGTCTACATGCAAGATGATCCGCGCAGAATTGAAAGACAGGAAATAAACTACCTAAATGGTGCAGGCGGAAAAACCGATACCTAAGCAGGCAATTTCTACTCGATAGAACCGTCTAGCTGGTTACCATCCTTCGATCTAGAGAGTCCGGTCTAGGCCCACCCCTCCTCTTCTCGATAGGTCGAGTTCATGAGTAGCGCTTAACGGGACAGGCTCGCGACGCGTAGGCTCGAAGGAAAATGAATCAGCTATTTTATTAATCTTTTATTAGTAGGTCCAATTAATGATCTATAGGAACAAGCAGTCTATTAGGTGTGTGGATCCTACTAATTACGACACAGTCAAGCAGAAAGTCCTAGATCTAGGGGCTCGATAAAAACCACGTAAAACCGTAAAAGGCAGCGAAAAACAAAAACCGCGAAAAAGTTGTGAAAAGTTTAAGGGTCCCTTGAGCACACCGGTGCTCGGCGAAACAGATCCCGAATAGTCTCATTCCAAGTCTTCTGTCCCTATATTATTATAATAATTCTGATAGCAAAAATTAAAACTAAGCTACTCTACAATAAGCTGCTCCTCACGCCCTCCTGCAGCTCTGTGCAGAAGGGAGCTGCCTCCGAATCCCGCGGTTGCGCCGGCTACTCGAGAGTCGCCGCCTCGGTCCTCGGGCCCTCGCACGAAACAAAGAAAGTGTTATCAACCAAATTATATAAACAATGTCAGAAATATATATATATATGCAAAAACCTATACAGAAAACCGCGAAAAAGAAAGCCGCGGAAAAAGACGACTACTAAGCCGTGCTCCCCGACAACGGCGTCATTCTGATGACCACAAAAACCCCAAGAAACTAAGGTAAAGAAGAAGAACTAAGGTCGTTGCAACCTCAGTCGCTCGAGAAATCCGGATCAACAAGAAAAATAAAGTACAGACCACCAAAATCAAATAACAATCAAAGAAAATACGATAGCGGTCCTGGCTATTGGATTAGCCTGATATAGCGACCAGGGTCGGACTCAGGAAGCACGTGATGGCCTTGCGGCCTACGAAGTAGTCTAAAAAAGAAATAAAATAAAAGACAACTATTTTTGGTGGGTTTTTAATTTTTATAAAATTTTTTAGATTTTTAATTAATAAAGGAAATAAAGAAAACAACAAATCAAGCAACTTAGGTGAATTATTTAATCACTCAAAAATCACCCAAAAATTCAAATAATTTTTTTATGTTTTTTTTATATTTTTTACTATTTTTGGTTAATTTTTGGTAATTTTCTGATTTTTATTTAATTTTCTAAAAATCAAACAAGACAGAAAAATGAAGGTGTTGTCCAGTTAGACTTGGAGGGCCATTATAAAATAGAAAGAGGCCTGTCAAGGTCTGAATTAATTTTCCTAAAAATTAGAAAATATAAGGAAAATTTAGGCACTGGAATTATTATTTTTGGGTTTTTCAATTAATTATTAGAATTTTTATAGATTTTTAGAGGTTTTTAATTTTTATGAGTTTTATATATTCATAAAAGACCCAAGTTAGTCAGAAAATCAATCAAGGCAAAATAAACAGTATCTAATGTTTTTTGTAATTTTTAGAGGTTTTTAATATTTTTTGTGAATTTTAAATTAGACAGTAAAGAAAAAGCTTGTTTTTGAATTTTTAAAAAATAGTAAATGAAATCAAAAATGTCTCCAAAAATAGGAGAAAATTTTACGCTATGGCAGGAGCCATGTGTCCAATTTTCATCGCATTTGGAGTTGGTTTGATATTTTATTAAAAATCAAAACTAGGATACAGTGCATAGGGACCTAACTGCAAATAAAGTAAAGCCCTGGGCCCCTTGAATAACACGCCAGGAAAGTCTGGGGCTGAATGTGCAAAATGTCGCCGAGGCCACGCACGATACACGTGACTCATGCCTGGGGGGACCTATTTGTCATTCCTATTAATAAAAATACAAACAATAACACGCCGAAAACACAGGGCAAGAAATGCAAATACACCAAAGCTCACGTGTCGATGCATGTGTCCATCATACACAGGGGCATAAATGCAAACATAATAAACCTCAGGGTCCTCTATGTAATATGTCCAAAAATAAAAGAACTACAAAACGTAATTATAGGACTAAATAAGAAATGTAAAAACTACAGGGGCCTAAGAGCAATTACCCCTTTATTAAATGTCCACGGCTGAGGTGGCGCCACGTAGCTGATCTAACGGCTGAGAATAATGACCCCTTTAACCAAGGAACGTGGGCCGGATCGAACGGTTGAGGGTCCCCCACGTGGCTAATCTGATGGATCTGGTGCGCTGTGGCTAAACCCTCGGTGGATCGACGGTGGTGAAGACGACACGTGAAGATCGGACGGCTCTGAAGTCACTGGTGCCTCTTCATCTGATCATGCGGCCCAGATCAGTCCTCCTATGGATCGGACGGTGGTGAAGCTCCTCAAATGGGTGGCCGAGATCTTTTATGGAGTGAGAGGACAATCTGACGGCTCGAGAGGGTCCTGGATGAACTGATGGCCGGCGAACTTCGCCGGCCCGATACTCGCGCGTGGGGACACCATGGAAGCTGCTGAAATGCGGAGAAGAAGTGTCTCGGTGGTCCGCAGCTTCTGAACTGCTCTGATGAGAACGGGGAGCTCTGGAGAGCTCCGGCGACGGTGACGACCTGGAGCACATGGGCTCTGATGTTCCGACCTCCATATGACATTGACTTGGCCTGATACCTGCACAGGAAGAAAGAGGGGTCGAGGGCAAACTGCCTCGACCCGTTAAAGCGCGAAATGGATGGAAGATGCAGCGGGGCGAAGGTCCTCCGGCGAGTGGCGGAGGAGGAGGACTGAAGTCCCTGCTCCGGGGCGAGTCAGGGTTGGGTGGCTGAATGAAGAATGTGCGGAGAAGGCTCGTGAAGGTGGTGGCGTGGTCGGATGGACAAATAGCTGGACGGAGACGACGGGCGGAAGCGGCAGAGCTACGACTACTAAAATCTAAAAACTCCACTCTAAGCTAAACTACTAGCTAATCTACTTACTTGGCGGAGGAGGTCGACTGGGCTGGAGCTCGGGGAGCTCCTGGGCGCGCTCGCGGCGGCGCACGTCGGCTGAGCCACCGGATCAGAGGCTTCCCGAAGGCCTCGAGCCTCGCTTCTACTCCGGAGAGCACCGCTGTCACTCAGGCACACCGGAGGAGCTCCTTGGCATTGAGGGCGAGAACCAGAGATGCAGGAAATGGCTGCCGGAGGCGAGGTTATAACTGGCTAGGGATCCAGCTAGATGAAGATCGGGCTAGCTTATCGGAGCTCGGACCCCGAGAACCCACCCCGGGTGAGGGTCTCGGATATTTGCTGATCAATCGGAGCCTGGGGTGTAAGGTTTTGGATGTGGGATCAAGCATGGAAAAAGTCGGGAAATTGGGTTAAAAACGCAGATCCGAAGCATGTGTGGTCCAGGGGGAGAGTTGATCGGGGGTCAACAATCCCCCGTGGATCAATGGGATGCGGCCACGTAATAAAGATTTGAAAATTCAATATAAAATAGTAAATGGCCGATTTTAGAAAAAGTTAAAAAGTAAAAAATGTTTATTTATTTATAAACTAATTTTTTGTGATTTTTATTTATTTTTTTGAAATATAAATTAGGTATTTACAAAATATTATTGTTTTATATAGGTATATACAATATGTATTTTTGATTTTAGATTTTTAATTATTTATTTTTATACAATTTATTACAATTTTATATTTTATTTATATATAGCATAAAATTAGGAATATTTTGATGTTTTTATTTTATTTTTATTATTTATTTACAAGGTTAAAATAAATATGTATATACATTTATATACATGGTATATATACAATGTTCTTTTTGGTTTTTAATTTTGTTCTTTTTATTTGATTTTTGTTTTTATGGTTTTTATTTTATTTATTTACACCATAAAATATAGAATATGTACAAATTTTTAGGGATTTTAATTTATTTATTTACAAGGCTAAATAAATATAGGTATGGCCTTATGTACATGGTGAATATGTTCAAGGAAGATTATTTTTATTTTCTTTTTATTTTTTTTATTTTTTTTATTTTTGTTTTGATTTTGTATTTAAAAATATTTACAAATATATACAAGCCCATTTTATTTTTTAGAGGAAAAATATTTTTATTATATTTACAGGTATATTTACACACATGAGCTCCCTTATCTCTCTCTACTTTGGCTTTTATGCAGTCAGGCCCATGCTGAGCCCTCACTTGGGATTAGGTCGCTCAATATTTATTCTAAATATTTCCCTCTTTTTATTTTTATTCTTTATTCTTTTATTTTTGCACAAAAACATGCTAATTATTAGTTTTTACACCGAGCATGCTTTTTGGTAATTATTTGTATTTACAAGTATCTACATGCATTTGCAAAGATTTTTGTAGCTAAAATATAAGAATAAAGAGTGATGAATGGGTATTCATCAGGTACGCATTTTCTATCTCTTCATGCATCATAGTGTTTGACCATGCATTGGCTTTTTCAACTTCCTCCCCCTATTTTTGGACTCAAATTAATCAAAGAGGAAATCAAAAATATCGTTAGGCATTTGTTTTTGAAAAATATCCAAAAAATAGAAAAATAAAAATTAAAAATTGGGACTGCTAATTGAACTTGACCTTTAAAATTAAACGTAATTAATCACCTCATTGTATTGGGAGAGCAATCCCCTCATTGTTTGCGCTTTTATCTGCTCCTGTACACACTAAGGAGTAGTGCCCAAATCCTATTAAAGCCTCCTAAGTGTTTGTACAACCTTTTCTTATCACTTAACTCTTAAAATTGAAAAGATAAAGACCGAACTCTTACGGTCAGATTTGTGTTGAGTTGGTGAACTGGGAGTTTGCTTTGTGTTTTGTATGTCTTTGGCGTGAGTCGGTTACAATCATTCTTTGAATCATTAGCAGTCACCCACTATCTCTACCCCACCCTCCCTCCCTTCATTTCCCTCTCTTCATGATGGGTCGCATTCCATTCCAGCCGGATTTTGCGGCTTCTTATCTTCATGCCCATCATTCCCGCCCACTCTCTTGGGAGGTCGGAACTCCTTCTGATTTCTCATCCTCTCCCTACCCATCTTCTTTCTCGGGACATGCTGTGAGTGACGCCCGAAGAATTCAAATTAACTAGCTACAAGACACGGGTGTTCACCTTGCTGAGATGAGAGTGCATCCCATAGGATATCAAATGGGGCAGTTGCATGCTTTAGATGACTTTAATCCTGATATGATGGATGAGTACCAAGATCAGGAAGCACACTTCGATTCTACATTGAGCCCCTTCGTTCTGGATTTAGAGTTCATTGATCTACTGCCAAAATTTTCAGGGGAAGTGCACGAGGAACCTTATTTGCATATCGATGAGTTTGAGGATTTTTGTGAATCATGATCATATTCTGATATCACTTCTGAGAACCTGATGCTGATTACCTTCCCATTTACACTTCAGAGTAGAGCCAAGAGTTGGCACAGATGATTGGGAAGGAAGATTGTTACGTGGGGAGAATTACGATCATTATTTTTGCAGAGATTTTACCCCCAACGTAGAGCAGAGATGATGCGGTCTTATATTCGTGATTTTTCAGTTGACCCCCAGGGGCCATTGATAGATGCATGGTTGAGGTTAAGTGATCTTTTGAGGCGATTTCCGGATCATGGGTTTTCAATGACTGACCTTATCCATATCGTCATGAGGGGGAGGACCGCAGAGCAGATTACATATGTCATTACCTCGTATGGTGGTTCACACCAAAGTCCTAACCTGGATTTAATTGAGACCATCTTGGATACACTTTAAGACATTCCATATTCACAAGATGATTTATTCGGGATGACACACGAGGGAGATATGACCTGTTGAGTGTGTGACACATCATGCCAATCTTGACAGCACACACTGATCAGAGGATTTGGATGCTACTGCTTCTCATTTGATGGACGTGTTGACTACTGATGAATACCCATTCATCACTCTTTATTCTTTTATCTTAGCTACAAAACCTATGCAAAATACATGTAGATAGGTATAAATAGCAATAATTACCATTCAGCATGCATTGTGTAAAAATGAATAATTAGCATGTGTTTGTGCATAAATAAAAGAATAAAGAAATAAAAGAAAAAGAGGGAGATATTTAGAATAAATATTGAGCAACCAAATCCTAAGGGAGGGCTCAGCATGGGCCTGACCGCAAAAGAACCCAAGTAGAGGGAGATAGGGAAGCTCATGTGTTTGTACATATCTTGTAAATAAATAAAAATTATTTTCCTCTAAATAAAACTAAAATTGTGTGTGACTATTTACTTGTATATATTTGTAAACACAAAATCAAAATAAAAATGGAAAAAACAAAAAAATAAAAATAAATAAAAATACCTTTCATCATTGTATATAGACCATATGTACATAGAACCACTCACATATTTATTATCACCTTGTAAATAAAAAATTAAAATTTAATAAAAATATGTATATATTCCACAGTCCATAGTGTAAATAAATAAAATAAAAATCACAAAAATAAAAATAAAATAAAAAGATACAAAATAAAAACCAAAAGCCACCTTGTATATATACCATGTATGTACATATATAAAACTATTTATTTCACCCTTGTAAATAATTAATAAAAATAAAATAAAAATACCTCTTTATTCCAAATTTTATCTTATAAATAAATAAAATATAAAATTGGAATAATTTATATAAAATGAATAATTAAAAATCAAAAATAAAAAATACATATGTATATACATGTATATAATAATAATAATATTTTGTAAATACCTAAATTATATTTCAAAAAAAAATAAAAATCATTAAAATAATTTAAAAATAAATAAACATTTTTCATGTTTTAAGTTTTTCGAAATAAAGTCATTCATTATTTTTAATCGAATTCCCAAATATTTAATAATTGGCGGGCTCTGATTGGTCCGTGGGGGATGTTGACCCCCGGTCAACTTCCCCCCCAGGACCGCCAGAGTCGGATTCTGTGAGCCCGACCCGATTTCTCCGACTTTTCCCCGCTCGACGCGATTGCCAAACACCTAAACCCCGGGCTCCATTTGTTCCTTGATCATCCGAGACCCTCGCTCGGGGTGGATTCTAGGGGTCAGTGCTCCATGCATCCATGCCCGATTCAATCTAGCCGAACCCCTCACACTATATAGCTGAACCTCCGGCCGCCATTTCACGCCATCTTTGGCGCTGCCCTTTCATCCCAGGATCTCCACCTAATTCCCCAGAGTGACAGCTGCGCGAGGAAGGTGTTAAAGCGAGGAGAGAGAGCTTGCACCACTGATCTGGCGACCTCTCGCCGCCGTGCGCCGCCTAGAGCAACGTCCGAGCCTCGGGCCTCCGACGACCCTCGAGGCGATGACCAGAGCTACCCCAGCTCATTCCCAGTCGACCACAGTCACCAGGTAGCCTTGATTCTTCCTATATTTCTTGAATTTTGGATTACCCCCAAATCGACCCTTCGACGTCGTTCATCGATTACTCCCAATCCGACCATCCATTCCCTCATCGGACGACGCCATCATCTTCGCCATACTCCTATTCACGTTCTACGCCTTTCCATCCAACCCAGTTCGCTCCGGAACTAGGAGTCCACCCTCCTCCGTCGTCGCCTCGCCGGAGGGTGTCGCCCCGACACACCCACTCCCCCATTCCGCCTCTCACCCCGGTCGAGGCAGTTTGCCCTCGACCCAGGAGTCTTCTAGTGCTATTTGGCAGGGCCAACAAGACCCATCTGAGGGTCTGGACACTTAGGCACAGAGCGTCATCTCCGCCTTCATCGCCAGGGCTCCTTGAAGCTTCTTGGCGTCATCGGAGGAGTCCACCATCTGCGGGGGGCCTTGGCGGTTCAGTTCCATACCTTTGCGGCCCCCGAGGAGGTCCAGCGCAACCGCGGTGCTCCGTTGAAGTTCGGCGGAACCGTGTTCTTCCAGGAGCCTCCGGAGCCGTCCGTTTAGCCCCGACTTTCCAGACTCCATCCGGACCGCTCGATCAGGCGAAGAGGAGGCCTATATCAGCCACCGTCCGATCAACACCTGGCCACCTCATCGCCCTCCATCCAGCGACGGGGTGCCCTATATCCGCCACCGTCAGATCTCCCACGTGGCACCGCCTCATCCCCGGCAACGACGCCATTTTGATGAGACGAAAATACCAATCAATCAATC
This sequence comes from Ottelia alismoides, assembly GCA_037367405.1. NCBI lineage: Eukaryota > Viridiplantae > Streptophyta > Magnoliopsida > Alismatales > Hydrocharitaceae > Ottelia > Ottelia alismoides. Next base: position 1,293,003 of record JAZKJV010000873.1, on the reverse strand, counting down.
CGAGATCAGGTAAAAATAATCACACTCGGATCGTTGCGACCCGGATCGAGAGAAAAATCGGTCGATCAAGAAAAATGAGGGTCAGACCACCAATCAAGCACATAAAACAAGAAAATAAAAAATAGTGGCCCTGGCTATGAGATTAGCCTGGTGTAGCACCCATGGTCGGACTCAGGGAGCATGAATTGGCCTTACGGCCTACGAAGTAGTAAAAAATAAAATAAAACAAAAACGAATATTTTTGGTGGTTTTTAAATATTTTTATATTTTTTTGGATTTTTAATAATGAAGGAAAGTAATAAAAAGATAAAAATAAGCACAATCAATGAATTATTTAAACACTCCAAAAAACTCCAAAAATTCAAACAAAAATATTTTTAAGTTTTTTAGATTTTTTACTGTTTTTGGTGAATTTTTGAGATTTTTATAATTTTTGTGGAATTTTCTAAAAATAAAAGAAGGCAGCAATACAAGTTCATTATCTAATCAGGTTTTAAAGACCAATTTAAAATATCAAATGGTCCTGGACTAGCCTAGAGGTAATTTTTATGAAAAATATAAATAACAAAGAAAATTCAAAAGAAGCGTTTATTATTTTTGGAGTTTTCTACAATTTTTTAGAATTTTTATGAGTTTTTAGTGTTTTTCAATTTTTAGTGTTTTGATATATCCAAAAATCACGAAAATTGCATAGAAAATCAAGCAGACACAAAGTAACAACTGCTAATTTTTTGGAATTTTTAGAAGAGTTTTTATATTTTTTATGATTTTCCAATCTGGACAGACACAAAAATGGTGGTTTTTGAATTTTTAAAAATAATAAAAAGCCTAAAAATCGTACCCAAAAATTAGAGAAAGTTTTACACAGTGGTAGGAGCCACGTGTCCAAATTTCACAAATTTGGGTTTAATTTGATATTTTATTTAATTAAAATGAAGGCTCATAGTGCATAACGACCTATACGCAATAAAACATACTTGTAGGGTCTTAAAAGTAATAAATCCAAGAAGCTGGGGGTCCCTCGTGCAATTTCTCCAAGTCCCCACGCGCGCTGCACTTGGTCTGGGCATAGAGGGACCTAAATGCAATAAAACTTACATCCAAGGGCTTATTAGCAACGGGTGCTAAAAGTGTGTCGAATAAAATAGTTCACAGGGGTATGGATGCAAATATCAGAAAGTATATTTAATTCAATAACACCTCAAAACATTAGCCCAGACAATGCAATTTCACCAAGCATCACGTGACGACACACGTGTCTCACATATACAGGGATGAAAATGCAAATACACAAAAGATTCAGGTCCTAAGTGCAATTTAACCAGAATAAAAACAACTCTATATGGTATTTACAGGACTAATTAATAAAAACAAAAAGAGAAAGGGCCTATGAGTAAAATACCCCTTATTATCCGAGGGCTGAGGCGGTGCCACGTGGAAGATCTGACGGTAGCGGATATAGGGCACCCTGTCGCTGGATGGAGGGCGATGAGGCGGCCACGGGTCGATCGGACAATGGCTGATATAGGCCTCCTCTTCGCATGATCGAGTGGTCCGGATGGAGTCTGGAAAATCGGGGCTGAACGGACGGCTCCGGAGGCTCCTGGAAGAACACGGCTCCGGCGAACTTCGCCGGAGCACCGCGGTTGCGCTGGACCTCCTCGGGAGCTGCAAAGGTATGGAACTGAACCGCCAAGTCTCCCCGCAGATGGTGGACTCCTCCGATGACGCCAAGAAGCTCCAAGGAGCCTCGGCGACGAAGGCGGAGCTGGAGCTCTGTGCCTAAGTGTCCAGACCCTCAGATAGGACTTGTTGGCCCTACAAAATAGCACTAGAAGACTCCTGGGTCGAAGGCAAACTGCCTCGACCCGGTGAGAGGCGGAATGGGGGAGTGGGTGCGTCGGGGCGACACCCTCCGGCGAGGCGACGACGGAGGAGGGTGGACTCCCAGTTCCGGAGCAAACTGGGTTTGATGGAAAGGCGTATAACGTGAATAGGAGTATGGCGAAGATGATGGCGTCGTCCGATGATGGAATGGATGGTCGGAGCAGGAGTAATCGATGAACGACGACGAATGGTCGATTTGGGGGTAATCCAAAATTCAAGAAATATAGGAAGAATCAAGGCTACCTGGTGGCTGCGGTCGACTGGGGATGAGCTGAGGTAGCTCTGGTCGTCGCCTCGAGGGTTGTCGGAGGCCCGAGTCTCGGGCGCTACTCTGGGCAGCACATGGCGGCGAGAGGTCACCGGATCAGTGGTGCAAGCTCTCTCTCCTCGCTTCAACACCTTCCTCGCGCAACTGTCACTCTGGGGAATAAGGTGGAGCTCCTGGGACGAAAGGACAGCATCAAAGATGGCGTGAAATGGCGGCCGGAGGTTCAGCTATATAGTGTGAGGGTCCGGCTAGATTGAATCGGGCATGGACGCATGGAGCACGGACCCCTAGAATCCACCCCGGGCGAGGGTCTCTGATGATCAAGGAACAAATGGAGCCCGGGGTTTAGGTGTTTGGCGATCGGGTCGAGCGGGGAAAAGTCAGAGAAATCGGGTCGGGCTCACAGAATCCGACTCTGGTGGTCCTGGGGGGGAAGTTGACCGGGGGTCAACATCCCCCGTGGACCAATCAGAGCCCGCCAATTATTAAATATTTGGGAATTCGATTAAAAATAATGACTTTATTTCGAAAAACTTAAAACATGAAAATGTTTATTTATTTTTAAATTATTTTTTAGTGATTTTTATTTATTTTTTTGAAATATAATTTAGGTATTTACAAAATATTATTATTATATACAAGTATATACATTTGTATTTTTTATTTTTGATTTTTAATTATTTATTTTTATACAAATTATTCCAATTTTATATTTTATTTATTTATAAGATAAAATTTGGAATAGAGGGGTATTTTTATTTTATTTTTATTAATTATTTACAAGGGTGAAATAAATAATTTTATATTTGTACATACATGGTATATATACAAGGTGGCTTTTGGTTTTTATTTTGTTTCTTTTTATTTTATTTTTTTGTGATTTTTATTTTATTTATTTACACTATGGACTGTGGAATATATACATATTTTTATTGAATTTTAATTATTTATTTACAAGGTGATAATAAATATGGGAGTGGTTCTATGTACATGTGGTCTATATACAATGATGAAAGATATTTTTATTTTTTTTTTGTTTTTCCCATTTTTATTTTGATTTTATGTTTACAAATATATACAAATAAATAGTCACATACAATTTTATATTTATTTAGAGGAAAATAAGTTTTATTTATTTACAAGATATGTACAAACACATGAGTTTCCCAATCTCCCTCTACTTGGGTTCTTTTGCGGTCAGGCCCATGCTGAGCCCTCCCTTGGGATTAGGTTGCTTAATATTTATTCTAAATATCTCCCTCTTTTTCTTTTATTTCTTTATTCTTTTATTTATGCATAAAAACATGCTAATTATTCATTTTTACACAATGCATGATGAATGGTAATTATTGTTATTTATACCTATCTACATGTGTTTTGCATAGGTTTTGTAGCTAAGATAAAAGAATATAGAGTGATGAATGTGTATTCATCACCCCCTATACTTAGCTTTGCTAGTCCCTTAGCAAACACTTATTTGAAAAAGAAGTGAAAAGGAAAAAGAAAAAGAGGAGAAAATGCATGGATCAATGCTGATTATTAAACTTGCCTTCATTAAATTGAAATATGGAGCTCGATCAGATCTTTGGATTATTAATGTGTCAGAACCTTATTTGGACTTAAGCTTAAAACCTAACAGCCTCTAACTTCCACCAATCTATGGGCAAGACTCCTCAATAAACCAGATCAGAACAAGTCTACATACACAAACTCTAATGACCATGAATCTTTCCTTGTACGGTGTAAGTGATATGTAGCTCCCCACCTCAGAAGCAACAAAGAAACAACCTCCTTCAACCTGGTAACTCTAATGCCTCGATCTAGCAACTCTTTCCTCGAGAAGCGGGGTATTCCCTTCTAAGTTCAAGTGCAACCGGCTCAAGAAGAGGGGGAGGAAGAGAATGGACCATGGCCAGTGCAGCCATGTATCCTTGGGAGCTCTAACCAGTGTAGCTGAGTCTCCCGCTGGTAGCTTCATGAGATGGAACATGTATATCATAAGCTTTTGCTTTATTTGACTATGTACACTCCGGTGGGATTATTAAATTTTCAATCCGACCCACCACTTTTTTGGAGTTCTTTTCTTTTTGCACACATTTTTTTTTCATGTGCATTGTACAACATATCGACATGGTGCATCATATATACAAGGAGTTTTTCCTCTTGCGCCAGTAGACTATCCCTCTTTTGAAGCTTTATTGCAACCCACGGCTTCTGTCTTTAGACTTCATAACCACCAAACCAAGTTGAGACGCACTTCCTTCACTATAAGAAGAAGAGAGGTTCCGCCTAGAAGTACTACCCTCATATGCTACCCCAAGCCAAAGGAAACTGCCTCCTCACCACCTCATCCGTGGAGAGCTAGGTGCAAAGTGCTAGTGCAAGTCAAGCCATTGTCTCTGAGAGTCATGCGTGTGTTGTTAAGTGCTCTACTTAGGCTCATCAAGATGACATATGCTCATAGCCTGGTGGACTCAAAGAATTAAGTAACCATGGACCTGAAAAGCCTTAACCTTAAGCCCTATAATGTTCCTCTTATAATTAGGTGGATTAAGATCTTAATCAAGCTCCATTTTCCAATTTAACTCCAGGCTAGTTTAAATGTCAACTATAATCCAGGAAAAACTATACAAATATTTACAAAGATGCTATTTACAAATATTTACACGTGCAAAATTTTTGAAAAATGTTTTGAAACCATGGATGTATGCATGAATGCAAGTTTTGCAAAATATGTACACAAATTTACACAAGGTTTTTGCAAACTTTTGATTTCAAAAAATTGGAAAAATTTTGTACTATATACATAATTTTGATATGCACATATTTACACACTATTTACACAAAAGATTTTACAAACATTTTTACAAAATAATTTGTACAATAGCTATGTATGTGCAATAAAAGAATGTTTATTTACAAGGAAAAATTTTAATTTTTATGGATTTTTGGGTTTTTAGCCATTTTTATTTATTAACACACTCACACAAAGTACGAGTTATGGTTAAAGTATATATCAAAATATACACACACCCCCTATACTTAGCTGTAACGATGTCCTCAGAGTCGAGCGATGAAAAAGACATAACTCGTGCTTAGTATAGGAAGTGAAAAGGAATGGCTATATACAAAGATGAATGAAAGAATGGAAAATAAAGAGGATCTCAGCTTTTCCCCCTATACTTAGGATCAAATAATCCTAAGTGTAGCAGGTTGTACACGAAGGGAAGGCCGAGTGAGAATGTACAGGGTCTACCCCCCATACTTAGGGTGAAATATCCCTAAGTATAGGCAGAAAAACAGGGGTAGAAAGATACGAAGAAAATCAACAAATATATACAAGATGGAGGGCATCACTCCCCCTATACTTAAGGTGAAGAATCCTTAAGTATAGGCAACAACAGAAGTGATGAAACCGAACGAAAGGAACAACCCGGTGTTTCCACCCCCTATACTTAGGATGAGGTATATCCTAAGTATAGCAAAGATAATCCTAAGCGAGACCTGGGGTGAAAACAAAAATGGAAGAAAGAAAGATCAAACTAAGACGAAACACGTAAATACAAAAGGGGTACAATGTTGAGGTGCCTCTCAACGAGCGCAAGTTTTTATGCCCCTAGCTGGGCGCAAAGGCTAGGATAATGATGTGTCAAGGTTCAGGATGGCATCAGTAAGACGAATGCCGTACTGTCGTCGTAGTCTCGGTACGAGAACCGCGACGAAATCAACAGTGCAAATAATGACACCCAGGTAGGCAATCAGGCGGGTGTCTACTACCGGCCAAGGATATGGAAGTATGTAATCGAGATCCGGTAGCACAAAAGAAATCATCAGCTCTGAATCAGACTGGAGTGGAAGTGTGGAGCCAAAAAAGTCAAACGTGGAGAAGGATGGATCAGTCATGGAATCCTCCACGTTAATCAATGTCTCGAAAATGTATGGAAAATGAACATCAGGAGACTCTCTAAGAAGACTGATATCCGATGCATACAATAGAATCAAATCAGGAAGATCATCGAATATCTCAAGGATCGGCTCATCCTCGCGAGGGTCGTCGAGGTGAGAAGACACAGAATCAGAAGGATCAGAAGACTCAGTTTTGTGATCCGCCAGATCGGATACACTCTCAGAAGGTGAAACCGAGTACTCATCGTGTGTGGCATTCTCCCGCAGATAACCCTTGGGGAGAAATGTAAGATCAGAGGTGAGAAATAGAGGATCAGGATCTAGAAGGGCGTCTGTGTTGCTGTTCAGTATCCACTCGGTGCACCAGGATGCATCATCATCTGCAATGTAGCTCTCGACAATCTGGAAGCAGGAGAAGGTATTGGTCAACACCGCGGAGGCTGGCAATGTGTCTGCGGCTGATCCTCGCTTTGCGACACTGCTGGCTGCCAACTGGTCCTCAACAAGTGTGTTTATCTCGTCAAAGTGGAGGACAAAAGGCTCGAATACAGGACTATCTGTGTATGGTCTCTCAAAGTGGCGTCCCATATCGATCTGTGGCTGTTGGGCTGAGTCATGGTATCTGTCGGACTCCAAGAAGTGTCTCTGCAGAAAAGAAGCTAACTCCTCCGGGACTGGACACTGAAGTGGCTGAATCAATGGCTGTAAAAGCGGGGGCTCCTACGGCTCCTGGAGTATCAGAAGATCTGATATCCAAGAATCGTCGACTGAAAACTTTGGGGCTGCCTCGACCTCTAGCTGGAAGACCAACGGGAAGTCGAGTAGACTCTGGGTCAGAACCTCTGCTATCACAGTCATCTCCTATGTACTCCGTGGTGCTGGAGCATCCAAGTCCTCGGGCTGGTGTGTAGAAGTTGTCTCCTCATGTAATGCGACACACCGCACTGATACTGCATCATCCTCATGTGTTGTTCCGACTTCGGCATCTCGTGAAGAAGATCTCTGTGAAAGTAAGCTCGAAATGGTATCCAGTAAGTGAATGTCGAAACTGTGGTGTGAACCGCCACATGTGGTAATCACCAGTGCTATCTGCCCTGCGATCATCCCCCGCATGGAGATCTCAATAAGGTCTGTTAGTGGAAGTCCATGGTCAGGAAATCTCCTCAAGAGGTCAAGAAACCTCGGCCATGCCTCATGCAGTGGCTCCTGGGGGTCTACTGAAAAGTCAGTGATCAAAGACCGCATCCACTCCACTCTACGTTGGGGAAAGTATCTCTGTAAAAACTCTCGGTGTAGCTCTCCCCATGTAACGAATCTCCTCCCCAATCGTCTGTGCCGTTTCATGGCTCTGTTCTGAAGTGTGAGCGGGAAGGTCCTCAGCATCATTTCCTCTGCAGTGATATCTGAATAGATCCGTGTCCTGCAAAACTCCTCGAAGTCGGACAAGTGAAGATAGGGCTCCTCGTGCGCCTCCCCTGATAATGTCGGCAGTGTCTGAAGAAGATCCAAATCCAGAATGAATGGACCTAGTGTGGAAGCTGACTGAGCTCCCTATCCTATCTGCTCCTCCATCAATCTGGCGTAGAATCTATCTGATGATCTCATCTGCTCTCTCTGATCACGAACGGAGTGCACTCTCAACTCAGCAATGGTATCATCTGGGTCTCCCATCTGCTCCATCTGATATCCGCAGACGTCTAGCGCAGCATGCGCAGAGTAATGAAAGGGAGGGTGCGGGAGGTTGGTCGGAGATCTGACCTCCCTCGAAGGTGGACTGGACCGATGGTCAGAGAATGGAGAAGAAGCCGCAAGAGTCGATCAAAAGTGAGGGGGATCCATAATCCAGGGATACATAAGAGGAAGAGAAGAAGAAGACTGAAGGGAGGATGGGTGGGAGAAAGATGGATGGACAAGAAGGTGAAGAAGGCAGGGATTTGGAAGCACACAAGATGAGAAAGCAAACCCCCGATTCACCTACGCACACTGAGCTGAAGACCGTAAGAGACCGGTCAATTATCTTGTCAATTTTTATTTTAGGTGATCAAGTCAGTCTTTCAGAGCGATTATGTGAGTTGATAGGAATCCAATATTCTCAACCGACTGTCCCGAATAAAAGGCCGGTAGTCAGTCAAGAAATCGGATATGGCTCTAGCCTAGGATGCGGGTCACTCTCTCGCTCATCCAAACCAAACAAGGAGGGGTTACTCTCCCCAAGACATATTTTTCAATGTGGTGTCTTTTAGATCAAGTGCGATTAGCAGTCCTGATTTTATTGTTTTTCTTTTTATGTATTTTTCAAGGAAATGTCTAACGAATTTTCCGATTTCCTTTTATTCCTAAGTCTAGAAAAACAAGGGGAGGAAAGCGGAAAAGCCGATGCGCGACAAATCAATGATGCATGCACGAGATAGAAGACGTACCTGACTCTGGCAGTCTACATGCACTTATGATCCACGCATAAATATAAAACTAATCTATATGGATGCAAATGGGAAAACCGTCCTAAATACAAGCTCCTATTATCGTGAAGCACTGATTTTATTTGCCTAGATCCAAACACAAGCTATAGGAACAGATATTCTTATTAGGGCTGTGATGACCCACAAAACCAAGCGACTCAGGTAAAGGTATCTAAAAATGGTCCTTGCGACCCAAGTCACCAGTTGCGGTCAATCAAGAAAAATAGACCACCAATATAAAAAAATCAAGTCGAAAATCAATAGCGGTCTTGCTATTATTTTAACCTGGTATAGCGACCAGGGTCGAACACAAGGAGCAAGAATTGGCCTCGCGGCCTACGAAGTAGACAAAAATATGAGAAAAGACAAGAAAAGAGTATTTTTGGTGGTTTTTAATTCTTTATATATTTTTTTGGATTTTTAATTAATTAAGAAACTAAGGAAGACAATGAAAGCAAGCAATTCAACTCTTTATTTAATGCACTAAAAATCAATCAAAAATTCAAATAAAAATATTTTTGTGTGTTTTATGTTTTTTTACTGTTTTTGGTGAATTTTTGGGATTTTTCTGATTTTTATTTTATTTTCTAAAAATGAAACAATGACAAAAACAGGAGGTGTTGTCCATTCAGGAGAAAAAGGCCAATTTAAAATAAAAAAGGGCCTCCCAGCTTCTGAGGGTAATTTTCCTATAAACTAGAAAGTTTAAGGAAAATTAGAGCACTGGATTTATGATTTTTGGATTTTTAAATTATTTATTAGAATTTTTATGATTTTTCAGGTGTTTTTCAATTTTTATGAGTTTTATATAATGAAAAATAACCAAACTTGCCTATAAAATCAAGCAAGCCAAAACAAACAGTAGCTGAGTTTTTTGTAATTTTTAGATAAGTTTTACTATTTTTTTATGATTTTTCAAATCAGACAGTAAAGAAAATACATGTTTTTGAATTTTTAAAAATATCAAATCAAAATAAAGATGTCTCAAAAATCCCAGAAAATTTTACACAATGGCAGTAGCCATGTGTCCAATTTTCATTGGATTCGGAGTGGGTTTGCTATTTTATTCAAAAATAAAGAGGAGGTACTGTGCACAGGGACCTGAGTGCAAATACCAAGAGTCCTGGGGGGTCTGGTGCAAAATACCCAGGAGATCGCGCGCGTGGTGCGTGCTTGAGGCACTTAGGGACCCAAATGTAAGGAAAACAAGTTCCGAGAGCTATTTGGTAACAGGTACCAAAAGCCCAAGGACCTGTCTGCAAAATACCCAATAAAAGACGCACATGCACAATTACACTACGCACAGGGGTATAAAAGTAATATTCCAAAAGTTTTCATTCAATTCATAGCATCTCAGAACTACAAGTTATAAAGTGCAAAAAGCCCAGAAAACCACGCGTCGAAGCACGTGCTACACCATACACAGGGGCATAAATGCGAAAGAAATCAAGTGCAGGGTCCTCTATGCAATTGTTCCAGAAACTAAAGAACTACACTAAATATTTACAAGACTAAACGCTAAATAGAAGAAAAGACAGGGCCTGAGGGTAAATTACCCTTTATTAAGTCGAGCCGATGATGAGCGCCACGTGGAAGATGGACGGTCCGGATCAGATGGCTCTCCAAAGCTAGGCTCCTCGGGCGAATCCGACGGTCTGGGCCTCGCCACGTGTGGATCTGACGGTGGGGATGCGTCGCGGCTAAACCTCGGCCATCGGACGGCTGGGATCAGTCCTCCACTGATCTGACGCTATCTGCAGCTCCGCGAATGAATGGTCATGATTTGATCTGGAGCTCTGAGGCTGATCGGACGGTCGGGGAAGATGCTGGAAGAACAGTTGGCCGGCGCGCTTCGCCGGCCCGACACACGCGCTGAGATCCTCCCCTGCTGCTCCTCACGATCAAAAAAGCTCCGCAATGAAGCTCCGCAGCTGATGGTGCCCTCCGATGACCCAACCGAGCTCTGGAGAGCTCCGGCGAGGTCGGCGGAGGTGGAGCTACTGGACCTGAGTCAAAGGACCTCAGATGGCCCTCGATGTACCTGTAAAATGGGTCCAGAAGACTCGCGGGTCGAGGGCAAACTGCCTCGACCCGGTTAGGCGAGGTGAAGGTGGTCGGGGGGTCGGTATGGGCGAGCTCCGGCGAGGGTGTGAACGGAGGATCTCGAACCCCAGCTCCTGTGCGAGCTGGGTTGGATGGAGGGATGCAGAACGTGCGTGGGAAGAAGGCGAAGGCTATGACGTAGCCCGATGGTCGAATGATGGTCGGACGTGATCGGAATCTACGGTGGTCGGCGGAGCGACGAATTGGGGGAAATGAGAAATTAGGGAAAAGCGAAAGGAAACAGGTGTACTTGGGTGGATGAATCGACTGTGGCTGAGCTTGCGAAGCTCTGGTCCTTGCCTCGAGGAGCGTCGACCTCCGAGGCTCGAGCTCCTGCTTTGGGCGGAGCACGGCGGTGTGTCTCGCCGGATCAGTGGTATCCGGTCCCTCTCCTCACTTCGACAGCACGGGGAGCGAGCTGTCACTCTCACTCACGCACTGGAGCTCACCGGGGGTGGAGCGAATGAACCAAAGATGGATAAATCGTGTGGCGGAGCTGGGTATTTAAGTGGGTGCAGGTCGGGCTAGGGTTGGTCGAGTAGGGCTGTGTGAAGCGCAGATCCCGATGTGGATACCCCAGCGAGGGTCTCGGATGCAAGGAGAAGAGATAGGACCCAGGGTTTGCAGAGATGGCGTGCGGATCGAGCGCGGAAAAAAAAGGAGAAGTCAGGTCGGGCGCGAGATCCGCTGGAGAAGGAGGTCCGCGGAGGGAGTTGACCGGAGGTCAACATCTCCGTGGGCCAATGAGAAGCTGCCACGTGGAAAAGATTTGAAAAATCAATTATAAATAGTAAATGGCAGAATTATTAAAAAGTCAAACATGAAATTTTTTTGTTTTGATATTTTCTATTTTTTTTATGATTTTTAATTAATTTTTCAAAATAAAAATAGGGTATTTACATTATATGGCTATAAATAGGTATATGTACAATACGTATTTTTAATTTTTTTTGATTTTTAATTTGTTATTTTTGTGCATTTTTATTCCCATTTTGTATTTTGTTTATTTATAGTATAATATTAGGAATAAAAAGATATTTTTATTTTATTTTTATTGTTTATATACATAGGTGAAATAAATATATATGTACATCTATATACATGGTATATTTACAAAGTATTTTTGGATTTTTAATTTTTGTTATTTTTATTTTGTTTTTGTTTTTAATTGTTTTTATTTTATTTATTTACACCATCTCATATAGAATATTTACAAAAATTTTGGAAATTAATTTTATTTATTTATAAAGCTAAATAAATAGGGATGAGTGGACTATATACAAGGTGACTATGTACATGAGTGATGTTTTTGTTTTCTTTTTAATTTTTTTCTATTTTTATCTTGTTTCTATATTTAAATATGTATACAAATATTTACAAATCTATTTTTGGGAGGAAAATATTTTTATTTTATTTACATAAATATCTACACTCATGAGTCCCTATCTCCCTCTACTTTGGTTTTTATGCGGTCAGGCCCATGTTGAGCCCTCCCTTGGGTTAGGTTGCTCAATATTTATTCTAAATATTTCCCTCTTATTCTTGTTACTCTTTATTCTTTTATTTTTACACAAAACATGCTAATTAATAAACTTTATACAATGCATGCTTTTGATAATTATTTGTATTTACATGAATATACATGCATTTGCAAAGGTTTTTGTAGCTAAAATATAAGAATAAAGAGTGATGAATGGGTATTCATCAGGCTGTGGACCTAAGGCTACCTGGCTCAACAAAATAAAAACCTAAATCTAGGGGCTCAAGCACAGAAATCCACGTGAAATCAAAATAAAAAGAAAAGACGACAAAAACCAAAACAACGATGGGGTCCCCCGAGCACACCGGTGCTCGGCGAAACAGACCCCACAAAGTCCACAAGTCTTTGAGAGTCTGGTACCTGTATTATTACAATAATAAATGATCTGAAACTGAAAGGGAAACTATGCTAAGCTATGCTACTCTGCGGCTATCCCGCGGCTGATGAATACTCATTCATCACTCTTTATTCTTCTATTTTAGCTACAAAAACCTTTGCAAATGCATGTATATAGTTGTAAATGGAAATAATTACCAAAAGCATGCATTGTGTAAAAAACCTATAATTAGCATGTTTTTGTGCAAAAATAAAAGAATAAAGAGTAAAAAGAAAAAGAGGGAAATATTTAGAATGAATATTGAGCAACCTAACCCAAGGGAGGGCTCAGCATGGGCCTGACCGCATAAAAGCCAAAGTAGAGGGAGATAGGGGCTCATGTGTATAAATGATGATGTAAATAAATAAAAGTATTTTCCTCACAAAAATAGACTCAAATTGGTTTGTAAATATTTGTACATATTTATAGATATAAAAACAAGATAAAAATAGAAAAATAAAAAAGAACAAAAACATCACTTTCACATTGTACATTAAACCACCTTTATATTTATTTAGCCTTATAAATAAATAAAATTAATTTCCAAAATTTTTGTAAATATTCTACATTATATAGTGTAAATAAATAAAATAATACAATTAAAACAAAAACGAAATAAAAGTAACAAAATTAAAAACACAAAAAAAATATTGTAAATATACCATGTATATAATTATACATATGTATTTATTTCACTTATGTATATAAATAATAAAAAATTAAATAAAAATATCTTTTTATTCCTTATTTTATAATATAAAGAAATAAAATATAAAATAGGAATAAAATTGTACAAAAATAAGAAATTAAAAATCAAAAAATCAAAAACCTATATAGTGTACATATACCTATATATAGCTATATAATGTATATACCTTATTTTTATTTTGAAAAATTAATTAAAAATCACTAAAAAATAGAATAAAATAAAATAAAAATATTTCATGTTTTACCTTTTTGCAAATTCGGCCCTTAGCTACCTTGAATTTCACTTCCAAACTTTATCCACGTGGTCGATCCCTATTGGCCCTGGGGATGTTGACCGTCCGGTCAACTACCCCCCCCCCCAGGACCACTTCCCACGGGTCCTTAGCGGGTGACCCGATTCTCGGATTTTTCCCGTCTAAACCCGATCGCCTACCACCTAAACCCCGGGTCCGACTCCTTAATGATGCATCCGAGACCCTCGCCGGAGCCTTCACCTCGGGATCTGCGCGCTTCATCGCCCTACCCGCGCCTGTCTTCCCGGACCCTCCACCATATATATCCTCAGCTCCGCCACCTCAAATCTCATCTTTGGCCACTCGATTCCACCTCCCGTGAGCTCCATTGCGTAGGCGAGAGTGACAGCTTGGTCCCCGTGGTGTCGAAGCGAGGAGAGGACGCGAGACCACTGATCCGGCGAAGCTTCGCCACCTTGCTCCGCCACCAGCAGGAGCCCGAGCCTCGGAGGGAGACGCTCCTCGAGGCGAAGACCCAGAGCATCCTTAGCTCGTCCCCAGTCTCGCCATCCACCCAGGTAGCCCCGTCGTTCTTTCTTTTTCTTGGATTTTCCATTTCGCCCAATTCGCTGCTCCGCCGTCCCCCGCTGATTCCGATCGATTTAGACCATCATCCGACCATCGGGCTTCACCATAGCCATCACCTCCTTCCCGCGCACCTTCTCCATAGTTCCATCCAACCCAACTCGCACAGGAGCTGGGATTCGAGCTCCACCATCCCCCCTTCGCTGGAGCTTGCCCACTTCAACCCTCCGTTCACCGTCACCCCGCCTAACCGGGTCGAGGCAGTTTGCCCTCGACCCGCGAGCCTTCTGGACTGTTTTGCAGGTTCAATGAGGGCCATCTGAGGTCCTTCGACATCGAGCCAGGAGGCGTTCCTCCGCCGACCTCGTCGGAGCTCCCCAGAGCTCGGCTGGGTCATTGGAGCCCACCAGCAGACGCGGGAGCACCCCACGCTTCTTCTCCGACCTTCAGCGTGCTTCCAGGAGGACCTCCGCGCAAGCACGAGGCCGGCAAATCTTGCCGGCGAGCTGTTCGTCCTCCATCATCACCGACCGTCCAATCGTCTCCACTCGCCCAGATTTGATCACAGCCATCCGCCTGCGAGGAGCCTCCACCGTCCGATCTGTAGGAGACTTGATCAGGACCGTCCAATGCGCAAGGGTTAGCCACAGAGAGCCACCACCGTTCGATCCTCCACGTGGAACAACCCCCGCCGTCGGATTCGCCCGAGGAGCCCAGCTGTGAAGCGCCCGTTGTTCGCCACCGTCAGATGTTCCACGTGGCCTCCATCCAGCCGCTCCATTAATAAAGGGTAAACTACCCTTAGGCCCTTATGTTTATTGCATTTCGTATTTAGTCCTGTAAATATGTAATATAGTTGTTTAGTTTTTGGGATATTTGCATAGAGGACCCCGTACTTAGTTTTATTTGCATTTATGCCCCTGTGTATGGTCTGACACGTGCATCGACACGTGAGTTTTTGGCTTATTTGCATATCATGCCCCTCTAGTTCTGACTGTTATCAATTGAATGAAAGTTTGTGTTTATTTGCATTTATACCCCTGTGCGTGAAACATTTGAGTATGCGCGTGATTTTTTGGGTTATTTGCAGATAAGCCCCTGGGTTTTTGGTACCTGTTACCAAATAGCCCTAGGGACTTATTTTCATTACATTTGGGTCCCTAAGTGCCCCAGACACGCGCGACGCACGTGTTTTGCTGGGTTAATTGCACCAGACCCCCCAGACTTTCGGGTATTTGCACATAGGTCCTTGTGTACAATGCCCACTCTTTATTTTTGAATAAATTAGCAAATTACCTCCAAATCCAACGAAAATTGGACACGTGGCTCCTGCCATAGTGTAAAATTTTCAAGGATTTTTGGAGACATTTCTGAGTTGATTTGATATTTTTAAAAATTCAAAAACATCTAATTTTGCTACTTTCTAACTTTAAAAATCACAAAAAAAATATTAAATAGTGTCTAAAAATTACAAAAAAATTGTCTACTGCTTGTTTTGTTGTGTTTGATTTTCTAACCAATTTTGGCTATTTGTCATTACTGAAAACCACTAAAAATTGAAAAACACTTGAAAACTTATAAAAATTCTAATAATTAAACCAAAAATCTAAAAATAATAACTTAGGTGCCTAAATTTTCCTTGTTTTATTCTCTTTACAAGAAAATTACCTGCCAGCTAATTTGGGGGCTTTAGATTTTTTATCTAGGCCCTTTTAGCTCGGCTGGACAATACCTCTCATTTCAGTCACTGTTTCATTTTTAGAAAATTAAATAAATATCAGAAAAATCCCAAAAATTCACCAAAAACACTAAAAATTATAAAACACATAAAAATATTTTTTTTAGAATTTTTTGTTGATTTTTAGTGCATTTAATAAATTGTTGAAGTTTGTAGTTTCTTTGCTTGTATTATTTTCTTAACATCTTAAAAATCCAAAAAATATATATAAAAAGTCTTAAAAACCACCAAAAATATCTTCTCTTCTCTGATTGACTACTTCGTAGGCCGCAAGGCCAATCCGTGCTCCTTGTGTTCGACCCTGGTCGCTATACTAGGTTAAATAAATAGCAAGACCGCTATTTCGCATTTTGATTGATTTTTATCTCTCTTGGTGGTCTATTTTTCTTGATTATTCGCACTTGATTGCTTGGGTCGCAACGACCGATTAGCACCTTATATCCGAGTGGTCATTTTGCGCAGCATCAAAATGGCACCTTTCGAGTGAACGGCCAGCGGCTCAAGCCATTTCTAGATCATGAGCCGCGGGTCGTTGATGTTGCCCCTATCCACTTTGCGTGAGATGTGGTCTCTTGATTCACATCTATTGCATCTCACACCTTATTATCACTGATCTTCCGACTTGTATAGATCCAGTTGTCTATATTACACTATTCTTTAGTCCCACATCCCTTTTCTCATCTTATGATTATGCTATACTTAGGGTGTACTTTACCCTAAGTATAGGGGGGGATGTAGGACCTGCGGGTATTCTTTTCATTCTTTCTGCCCCTATTTTGCTGCCTATACTTAGGGATATTTTACCCTAAGTATAGGGGGGGCAGACTCTGTTCATTCTTCACTCGGACTTCCCTTCATGTACAGCTTGCTATACTTAGGATTAGTTGATCCTAAGTATAGGGGGAAACCACTGAGTTCCTCTCATTCTATTCATTCATTCATTCATTTCTGTACTTAGCCATTCCTTTTCACTTCCCTTTTACTAAGCACGAGTTATGTCTTCTTCATCGCTCTTGATCACTCTGAGGACATCGTTCGAGCTAAGTATAGGGGGGTGTATATATTTCATATATACTTTAGCCATAACTCGTACTTTGTGTGAGTGTGTTAATAAATAAAATGGCTAAAACCCTAAAAATCACAAAAATTAAAAAATTTTTCCTGTACATAATTATTCTTTTATTGCACATACATAGCTAGTGTACAAAATTATTTTTGTAAAAATGTTTTCAAAAATCTTTTGTGTAAAGTTTGTGTAAATATTTTCTTATCAAAACTATGTATATAGTACAAAATTTTTCCAAAATGTTTTGAAAATCAAAAGTTTGCAAAAATCTTGTGTAAATGTTTGTAAATACTTTTGCAAAACTTGCACTTCATGCATCCATCCATTCATGATTTCAAAACATTTTTCAAAAATTTTGCACAAGTGTAAATATTTGTAAATAGCATCTTTGTATATATATATATATATATGTATGTATGTATATAGTTTTTCCTGGATTATAGTTGACATTTAAACTAGACTGGTATTAAATTGAGAAATGGAGCTTGATTAAGATCTTAATCCACCTAATTCTAAGAGGAACCTTATAGGGCTTAGGGTTAAGGCTTTTCAGGTCCATAAGGACTTAATTCTTTGAGTCCACTAGGCTATGAGCATATGTCATCTTGATGAGCCTAAGTAGAGCACTTAACAACACACGCATGACTCTTAGAGACAATGGCTTGACTTGCACCAGCACTTTACACATAGCTCTCCACGGATGAGGTGGTGAGGAGGCAGTTTCCTTTGGCTTGGGGTAGCATATGAGGGTAGTACTTCTAGGCGGAACCTCTCTTCTTCTTCTAGTGAAGGAAGTGCGTCTCAACTTGGTCTAGTGGTGATGAAGGCTAAAGACAGAAGCCGTGGGTTGCAATAAAGCTTCAAAAGAGGGATAGTCTACTGGCTCAAGAGGAAAATTTCTTGTATATATGTTGCACCATGTAGATATGTTGTACTGAGGCACTTGAAAAAAAATTGTAAAATGCAAAAAGAACTCCAAAAAAAGTGGTGGGTCGGATTGAAAATTTAATAACCCCTCCGCAGTGTATATAGTCAAATAAAGCAAAAGCTTATGGTATCCATGTTACATCTCATGAAGCTTGCAGCGGGAGACTTAGCTACACTGGCTGAGCTTCCAAAAGTCTATACTTCTTCCCCCTCTTCTTGAGCCGGTTGCACTTGAACTTAGAAGGGAATACCCCGCTTCTCGAGGAAAGAGTTGCTAGACCGAGGCATTAGAGTTACCAGGTTGAGGGAGGTTGTTTCTTTGTTACTTCTGAGGTGGGGAGCTACATATCACTTACACTGCAGGGAAAGATTCATAGTCATTAGAGTTTGTGTATGTAGACTTGTTCTGATCTGGTTTATTAAGGAGTCTTGTCCATAGATTGGTGGAACTTAGAGGCTGTTGAGTTTTAAGCTTAAGTTTAAATAAGGTTCCGACACATTAACAATCCAAAGATCTGATCGAGCTCCATAATTCAATTTAATGAAGGAAAGTTTAATATTCAACATTGATCCATGTACATTCCCCTCTTTTTCTTTTTCTTTCTTTCTTTTTTTCACTTCTTTTTCAAATAAGTGTTTGCTAAGGGACTAGCAAAAGTTAAGTATAGGGGGGTGATGAATACTCATTCATCACTCTTTATTCTTCTATTTTAGCTACAAAAACCTTTGCAAATGCATGTATATAGTTGTAAATGGAAATAATTACCAAAAGCATGCATTGTATAAAAAACCTATAACTAGCATGTTTTTGTGCAAAAATAAAAGAATAAAGAGTAAAAAGAAAAAGAGGGAAATATTTAGAATGAATATTGAGCAACCTAATGATGAATCTCCATTTCATCACCTTTATTCTATCATTTTGGCCTCAAAAACCCCAGCAAATGCATGTAAACAACAATAATTTGTACATAATAGCATTCATTATTCATTGTATTAATTGTACATTAAATAAAGTTTTTAATGCCAAAATTATAGAATAAAGAGAGAAAAGAAAAAGGAATAAAATATTGTAAATATTTTATGACCCTAACCCCGAGACCAAGGCCAGCATGGTATTGGTCGACAAGGAATAAAGTAGGGGGAGATAAGGGCTGATATACAATAAATATCTCAGTTATTCATTCATCCATTTATGCATTTTTGACACCTATTTTGTACATAACTATTTATTCCTCAAATAAAGAAACTTTGTTCATGAAAGTTGTAGATAATAATGTAAATAAAATACAAAATTGAGTTTGTGTAAAAATAACACTCAGTGTACGTTTTATACACAGAATAAAAAGCCAAAATCTCAACTTCACAGACCCATATCTTGCAAATAAAAACTCCAAATCACCCAAACTCACCTTTAATTGTATATAGCATTTCATAAACTATTTTATAAAATTGGTTTCATAATTTTTGGAGTCCATCTGTAGAAGTTAGGTTTTTGGCCCTTCTTGTACACAATACCTGATTAAAATATTCATTTTATTCAATATTCATTTTTTTTTTTTTACAAATTCATATTTTTCGAATTTTGTAGATAATGTATATAATTCAGGTACATATTGACATTAGAATAAAACCAAAAATAATTTGGAAAATAAAATAAAACTATGTAATATATATAGGCAAGATACCTATATGGAGTATATACACAAATAAAAGGGGAAAAACATTCTTTAATTATCCAAATCTCTTATATTTTTGTAATAAAGTATATAGTATATGTGTCCTATTAAAAATACAACTCCTTAATAAAAACACATAAAATTATTTAAATAAATACAATGTGTATAAAATACAGGTAAAGTACCTATATATATACTTACAAATACATAGACCTATTTATTTAAAAATACAAATAAACGTATAAAAATCAAACAAAAATACCTTTATACTCACAAAAATAAGTTATAAATTTATAAAATAAGCCAAGAAAATAATAAAAGAAAATAAATAAATTAAAAATAAAATATCCAAAAATACGTGTACATACATACATATACACATTACTAAAATAAAACCACAATAAAACACCTCGAAAAATTAAATAAAAATCATAAATAAATACTACATGCAATAATACACATTTTTTATTTTATAGGAAAAAAATAATAAAATCATTTACTAAGCCAAATAATTCAATTTCGCGAAATATTCCCTATTCTGTCTTGTAGCGGGCTGAGGTGGACCAACCCAGTCCCTCCGCAAGTTGACCCCGGTCAACTGGACCTCCAGGCGTCTGACTTCACGCAACCTGTCTTTTCCCCGATTTTCGCCATTTTTCTCGCCTGGCTCAGTGAACCATCGCACTCGCTTCCTTCACAAGATTTGTCCTCTGATCATCCATGATGCCCGCCAAGATCATAGATCAACTAGATACTTGTTGGATCGATCAATAATCGCCGGTCAATAGGGCCTCCTGCCAATGTTTATAAATAAAAAGCTCCCCCTCCTTCCTCGAATTTGGCCACTTTCATTCCAACCTAAAGCCTAGATCTTGTGCCTGGATCGTTCCTCGTGACAGGGGGAGTCGCCCAGCATCGAGACTCGGCCGGAGGGAGGAAAATTTTGACGCGGCGGAGCTCCGGCGTCCGCCCTGCTCCCTGGAGGCCCCCAGGTATAAGAGCTGTTCTTTCTTGCTTAGTAGTTAGATTTTAGTATTAGCTTTTAATTCCAGCCCTTAGGTTAGCATTTAGATGATTAGCTTAGGCCAAAATCAGAAATTCGAAGTTCGCCGGAGCTGAGCTCCGGCGACTTCCCCACTGTGATCCTATCTGTCTCCGACCGCCTAAATCGCCTCATCTCCATCCCCTTCGAGTTCTCCATCAAATGCACACACTTGTTCAACCCAGGACCCCAGGTCTTGGCGAATCGGAGCTCCTCCTCCGCCCTTCGTCGGAGCTCCTCCGTTCCACCTCATTTTGCTGCACAGCTTCAACCTTTTTGGTCGAGGAGCATCCCCTCGAGCCATGCTATCTTCCTGCGCAGGTCTGGTGCGCAAATAAGCACCCTGAGGCGAAATCAAGTCACGCCGGAGGTTCCTGGAGCCCCACTTCTTCTCCGACCTCGCGAGGGTGCTCCGGTGTACCTCTGGTCGATCCAACACCTCCGGACGACAGAGGAACCTTCCAGGAAGCTTTTGGGACACCGTGGAGCAGTGATGGACGGCGGAGGTGCGAGATCCAGCCGGGAGAAGCTCGCTCAGGCGAGCGTTCTTCCCTGTTCTTCCAGGCGCCCTCTCCGCCGTTGGATGAAGATGAAGGTCCCAGATTAGAAGGGAGCCGTTGGATGGAGCCCAGCAGCAACCGTCAGATCACCTCAAGTGATCTAATCTCAGCCCTCCATCGGCGAAGCGGTATCGGCTCACGTGGAGGCGCCGCGTGGCAAGTGAGCGAGGATCAGCCGTTGGATGAAGCGCCTGAGGGGGTAAACTTCACATACACCCCCCCGCCTTTTTGTAATTAATATTTGATTCCAAAAATAAAATGTCACGTTGTAAATAACTTGTATAATTTGCAGTTTGATCCCTTAGCTTAATTTTATTTGCAGATGGGTCCCTCTGCGCCTCACGTGTAGTCCCACGTGAGGCACAGGAGTTTTTGCACATAACCCCTGCCGGGTTTTGATAATTGTAGAATGGCCTGTAAAATAAAAAGAAATGTTTATTTGTACTGTGATATTTGCATGGACACCCCGAACAAATGTTATAATTGCAAAAATGCCCCTGCCAGGCCATATATTTTGGGATGCTTTGTCTATTTATTTTGTGCTCTATATTTCTTTGGAAAATTTTGAAAAAAAATAGGCATATGCTCCTGTTAGGGTACCCTTGCTTGCTATATTTTTAGATTTGAATTTTGTTGCATTTTAGTATTTATAAAAAAAAATCAAAAACATGCATTTTCTTCACTGTCTAATTTATAAAATACAAAAAAATTATAAAATGTTTTTGAAAAATTCCAAAACAAATATATATGGTATAAATATCTATATATTGAGTCCAGAAAATGAAAAAAAAAAAAAACCTAAAAATAAGAAAAAGAAAAACATAAAAATTAAAAAGCTCCAAAGTCCATCAAAAAAATGTAAAAACCCCAGAAAAATACCAAAAAAATATTTCTCTGTTTAATAATTATGTATATATATTATTTACTTAGTAAAATTAATGTGGGCAATTTTTGGATTCATTTGATATTTTTAAAAAAGCCCTAATTGTATTCGGCCATTAATGTAGTCCTATATTAAGGACCTTTTTGGAAATTTAAAAAAAAAAAAAAAAGAGATCTTGTAGATACTATATTTTGCATAAATACATATATATTGATATATGTACTCTATATATCTTTTTCTCCTCACACCTATCTCTCTCTCTATATATATATATATCCCTATACCTATATTATATATTCTATGTATATCTATGTCCCTATATAGATAGTATATATAAAAAGAAAATGTAAAAAAAAATATATATATATATATATATAAAAATATGAAAACAAAATAAAAAGCATAAAAAAAATATAATAAAAAAAAATATAAAATTAAAAACCCACATAAAAACAAGCTTCACACATGGATGACTTGGTGATACATCTAGGCTACGCATTTTGTATTGCTCTCTGTGGTTCGACCTCTACATGCTTGTCACTATACATTTTGTTGTAGAGTAATAAAAATTAATTCACATTTATTTTTTGGGACTTAATTGATGCATTCTTGCTTTGTGGGTTAATTGTTGATTGACTCCAGGATTTGGTTGGTCGACACTACGACTGTGCTCCCGCCTTGTGTGGAACACAAGACCGGTCGGTCCGGGGGTTTATCAAATGGCGCCGTTGCCGGGGAGCAATGAGCATAGCCAAATTGATTTTTGTCATTCTTGTATAAAAATGTAGATTCATGATTCATTCTTTGTGTGAGCAGCTATTGTTTTATTGTCTTTAATCACCATGCTTTATTTCTTTATTTATTGTGATTATCTTTCTCTGCTCTATTTAATTGACTAAGTATGCTAATGCAATCTTTTTGTGACTTTGATGCAAGGGACCCCCACGCAAGGATGGCTTCCTAGGAAGCCAAGGCAGCCGAGCTTGGAGGAGGATGGTCTTCTCTTCTCCTGACCATCTGGAGAGTGCACCAAGGAAGCAAAGAGAGGGGCATTAGATAGGCTAGACACTTAGGAAATTATTTTTGTAATTCATGGTGAGAGAGAGACTATTTTGGCATGTAATTAAACAGGACTCTACTCTTCACAATGAGGTCCAGTGCCCGGGTGATTGTTCACCCGGGGGCCTCATCGCGGTTTTTCTCGAGTTTTTATCGCCTTCCTTTATTTTGTTTCCCGTTGTTTTGAGCTTTCCGCTTTTCTTTTATTTTTGTTTTGTGTGCTTGGAGCCCCTAGATTTAGGTTGCTTGACTCGGTAGCTAGGTCCAAACATTAATAAGAATGCATGTTCCTATAGTCTACTTCGATTGGATCTAGTCAAACTCAAACAAGTTGTAAATTCGTCTCTTAGTCCGCCGCGCCGCGAGCTCACACCCGAACAAGCGCTTTCTCCTAATCCAAATGTGTTGGGCAGAGGAGGGGTGAGCCAAGACCGGACTCTCTTGGGCTAGAGACGAATGAGCAACTTATGGTTCTTCACGTTAATAGCAGCTTATGTTTAGGACGATTTTGTGCCTTGCATACCGACATGTAGATAGGTTTAAAAATTCTGTTTTGCATACCACATGGAGAGAGCTGGGATGCACTGTAAGTCTTCTAACTCAGCATGCATCATTCGGTTCAATGGTGAGATTTCCATCATCGAACCACTCGCATGGCTTTTCCGCTATCTCCCTCTGATTTTGAGCACCTAGGACTTAAATGAAAACCTACAAAAACGTTAGGCGCTGGTATGAAAACAGATCCAAAAAAAGTGAAAACCCAAAAATTAAAACAAGGGGACTGCTAAATAAACTTTGACCTTAATTAAAATCTGTAATGGACTATCCTTGTACCGGGTTCATAAAGCCCTCATTGTTTTCAGGTACTTTGGAGGGGGACCAAAACCCTACTCCCTTGAGCGAGTGCGACCCCTAAGGATTAGAGCCCAAAACCCAGTCTGCAACTGCCTTGTGTATCGCCTGGATTTCCGAAGTAATGGCGCTTCTATCGTACGTAGGCGAGTAGGACTTGGTCACCAATGGTGACTCTCTGTTGTGAGAGCATCGACCCTGTCCGAAGTATTGAGCATAGGCCACGCCTTCACGGGGGTGTCTGTCTCATCGTCCTGCGTCCGAGTAGGTTCTTGCACGCTCACGGGTGATTCCGTTGCGAGCGAGAACCGAAGTATTGGTTTCGCCTATCGGCTTCCTCTCTCTTTTCTTTGGCTGAGTAGGGATCCAGGAAGGGTTACAAGGACTCCAAAAAGTACAGACTACAGGTTACACAGGAGGAGGACAAGTACGGGATACTCTTCCGGCAGTACTCTCTCTCCTTTAGGGTAGCGTACTAAGGACTTGTTATAAGAAATGCCTGAAAAATCACAACTCTAAAAATGAAAAGATAATAAATAGCCGAGCTCTCACGGCTTCACATGGCGTGAGTTGGTGAACCCGATTTTGTCTTGTGTTTGTATGGATCTAGATTAAGGTTCAAAGATCAAAGTCCCGCGCCTTTGCGCCAATTCTGTTATGTCTTCCTTTGACCACCCCGCTCAACCGAGCCTTTCTACTGTTTTGCACTCCTTTTTGTTCCTCGTTGACCATCGTATCGTTCTTCCAAAATCCGATATTCTCTTGTGCTCCGCGAAGTTGATCCATGGATGGTTTCGTCGGGACCATGCCGACACCTACATCGATTCCATGGACTCACCTTCGCCAATAATTTCGAGGCGATTCCCGAGAACTGATCCGGACTTTGCGGGTCGGACTCCAGACTCCTCGTCTTCTACCTTTCTCTTGGCCACCCAATAAACTGGGATCACTTTTGTCCCACTACCGCCGTTGTGAATAGGAGTCGATTACAGTCTACATCATTTTTCCATTCACAACACACTGGGGTTGACTTGAACTCCAGCCTCATAACAACAGCTGAGTATTCATGGCAAGTGATCTGATTCGGACCGTCTCATTATGCAGATAGAAGCCAGTGCGAGCCCTGGAGACTACTCCGGAGTTCATTTCGTCCGATTCAGACCCTGACATGGCGCCAGGAGGAAAGGGCAAGGGTCAGCAGCCACCCATACCAGAGGGACAGATGCCAGATCAGAACCAAGTCAATGCACAGTTGCTGGCATCCATCCAGGCAATACAGCAGCAGCTGACTGAGCAGGCCCTTACGCAGACCGCTTTCCAGGACATTTTGACTGATATGATGAACCGTAACGACGGAGGAGGAGGCCGAGGCAGAGGAGGCAGGGGAGGAGGAGGTGGAGGAGGAGACGGTGGTGATGACCCCAATGATGATCCTGAACTCCCACCGACGAAACCGACCCTCAAGGAAACATACAATCCGGGAGACAGCCAGATGACCGAGTGGATTCTCATTCCACCGGTACACGCTCACTTTGAGCTGAAGCCCCAATTCATAGCCCTCCTCCCTGCATTCCATGGCAACACCAATGAAGAGCCATACATTCACCTGCAGCAATTCTCCCGCATTTGCCGCACCACCCACTATCCGAATGTCCCCCTGGACATTGTAAAGATGACGGCTTTCCCCTTCAGCCTACAGGACAAGGCCCTTTATTGGGTCAATCATATGGGGAAGGTTGTGACGACCTGGGAGGAGCTAAAGTCCGCCTTCTTGCACAAGTATTACCCTCTGGGTCGACTCAACCAGATGCGGGCCCGTATCAGTAATTTCTCCCAAGGACCCCATGAGTCGATACATGAAGCATGGGAGAGATTCACTGATCTGCAGGAGAAGTGTCCCCATCATGATATTCCGAAGACCAGCTTGGTTCAGCATTTCTTTGGGGGACTGAACATTGAAAGTCAAAGGCTCGTAGACGCAGCATGTGGGGGCTCCCATTTCAACAAGGATGAAGATGTTGTCTGGCAAATTTTCGAAGAAATGGCCGAGGGAGAGGCCGCACTCTCTTCATCCAAGGCGTACCAAAAGCAGCCCCAGATCCTCCAGAAACAAGTTCACATGGCTGCATCGAAAGAAGTAGAGAGAGATGAGAGCTCCAACCTCAGTATCATTGGGGGCCATCTCTCTAAGGTGGATATTATTGAGAAGCGATCACAGGACCTTGAGAAACTCGCTGTGATCGAGAAGAGGACCCAGAACCTGGATAAGCTGGATCACATCACCAAGCAGCTAGAACTGCTGGTAGGTACCATCAATTCTGTTCAGTCGGCGGCACCGCTCGAAGCTCCAGCTGAGAGAAAAGACGAGCAACCACCGCTACACCAGCCTCAGCCAAGCCAGCAACCACCGACAGTTCAGCACGTGTACTACGTGCAGGCACCGGATCAGAGCCAGCCGCAACAGCAGATGGTTGTGTACCAACCAGAGTTTATCTCAAACACCGATTCAGTGTTCCCGCCACCACCCCTGGTCCAGGAAGTTAATGGGGTTTGGACTAATGATGCACAGCCGACCCGTCCTCAGGGACAACTCCAGGGTCAGCCATTTGCCAACCGGCAGTACCACCAACCTCAGGGTGGTCGTTTTGGGCACCCCTCTCAGCAACACCAGCAGCCTCCTCAGTTCGCACACCAATGGAGGCAGAACTTTCCGTATCAGCAGCAGCCACAGTATCGCCATCCACAGCCGTATCACCAATACGCGGCTGCTCAGCCTCAACCATACCAGCAGTATCCCCCTCCGTCCTACCAACAACTTCAACTTCCTGCTCCGCCACAGCAACACCATCAGCAGCCTCCCAACCCATCTAACCAACAGCAGCGTGGTATGCACACTGCATCTTCTGATGTGCCCCCAGCTAATCCCACCATGGAGTGTCTAGCCCAGCTTGTCCAAGGGCTAGCAGAGATGACCAAGCGGCTTGATGACCTGACTGCCACTCGCACTACCATTCCGGCGCAGGTCGAAGCCAACCCCAACAATTTCAAGAAGAAGGAGCAGGTAGAATGTGATGTCCAGTCCGCGTGTGATAATGATATTACTGTTTCTTCTAATGCTGTTACTCTCAGGAGCGGTAGGGCCTTGCCTCCGCCTGCTACCAGATATGGGGTGAATAAAGAAACAGGTGGATCGTCATCTTCCGCATCAGCCGTGCCAGCTCCAAGGGCGGGTGAGGAGGAAGAGGAAGGAGAAGCCAGTCCAGCCGTCGTGCATTGCCAGAAGCAATTCCAGCCGAAAACACAAAAAAAATCAGCAAAAACAAAAACAACAAAAAGAAGCCTGTAGCAGAAGTGAAGCCGCGCCAGCCTTGGAGGAGCCGCCAGCAGCAGCCGATCCTGTGCCAGCCGATGGAGCCAATGCTACTCTTTTTGATCGCCCAGCAGCACCAGCAGAGTTAGATCCAGCTTGTACGCCTTTTTGTACTCCGGATGTACGACATTCTGTGGGCGATGATCTTGATGTAAATAAGAACTCTAATTTTCCTGCCAGTAATATGAATATTCCTTTTCCGCATGCAATACAAAAATCCAAAAAAATGACAAAAAGAAAAACTGCATTGTCTGATCCTGGTGTTGTAGATATTTTGGATAAATTGACTGTTGAGATTCCCTTGTTAAAGGCCGTGGAATACATGCCAGCTGTGAAGAAAGGATTGAAAGAGGCATGTACTAACAGGCGTCGCCCAGCGCAAGACAACAGACGCCGAGAGGTAGAAAAACACGTTCTGTCCATGGCCACAGTTGCAGCTATCACCAACCTCCCCCAGAAAAAGCAAGACTCAGGAGCACCTCTGATCAGTTGTGTGATCTTCGATCAGGTCTTCGAGCGCACTCTTCTTGACAGTGGTTCTTCCATCAACCTTCTGCCCTCGTCCATAATGCAAGAATTCGGGCTGGGACCGCTCAAGCAGACACGAATGATCCTTCAGTTCGCTGACCGATCCGTTAAGCGGCCCTGCGGTTTGTTGGAAGATGTGATAGTTACCGTGCAGGATATGAAATTCCCAGCTGACTTTGTAGTCCTTGATATGGACTCTCCTGCACCACTGCTCCAGACTCCTATCATCCTCGGCAGACCATTTCTCCGTACTTCAGGCGCCGTGGTTGACTACGGGTCTGGAAAGATCACCTTCAGCTCGAAGACCCAGCGAATTACCATCAACATGAACAAGGAGCAGAACGCCACAACTGATGAGAGTCAAGCAGCATCAGAAGCAGACTGTGAGTTTATTGCAGAGATCAGAGATTCAGAGTTATCATTGGACGATCCATGGACCCGAGAAATCCTCACTCTTGAGGAGGACTTGGAAAGCACGGTCAGCATATGCTCCGATGATTTGTGGGAGACAGATTCTCAGATGCAGGCGCATCTTCTTGAGCATTCACTCCAGACCGAACATAATCAGCTCACCGCAGAACCGTTCGGTACATCACTGGGATCTCAACAGGATGTTGAGGAGGGTAACAGTCTCAAAATACATTCCACCACCAGCATAGTATCAGAAGTGACCGGTAAAGGGGACAGACCGAAACCAGAACTCAAGCCACTTCCTGCAGGCCTGAAGTATGCTTTCCTTACGGGTGAAGAACACATGTATCCAGTCATCATCAGCAGCAGGCTGAATCTGGATCAAGAATCTCGACTTCTCGAGATTTTAGAAAAGAACCGCAAGGCACTTGGTTGGAGCGTATCAGACCTCCGAGGGATAAATCCAGCTCTGTGCTCACACCATATCTATCTAGAAGACGATGCCAAGCCGTCCCGCGAATTTCAGAGAAGGCTAAACCCTAACCTTCGGGACGTGGTAATGAAAGAAATCACAAAGTGGTGTGATGCAGGCTTCATTTATCCCATCTCCGATTCAAAGTGGGTAAGCCCCCTACATGTAGTTCCCAAGAAATCCGGGCTTACTGTGATCACAAATGAAAAAGGAGAGGAGATTTCAACTCGGGTACCGACATCCTGGCGGGTGTGTGTTGACTACCGCCGCCTTAATGCAGCAACCAAGAAGGACCACTTCCCCTTGCCATTTATTGATCAAGTCTTGGAGAGATTAGCAGGCAAGGAGTTCTTCTGCTTCCTGGACGGGTACTCCGGGTACAACCAAGTGGCGATCGCCCCTGAGGATCAAGAGAAGACTACCTTCACTTGCCCGTTCGGCACCTACGCCTTCAAGAGGATGCCCTTTGGATTATGCAATGCACCCGCAACCTTCCAAAGATGCATGCTAGCAGTCTTCGCCGAAATGGTAGGCAGTTTTCTTGAGGTGTTCATGGATGATTTCTCCGTCTATGGTGATAGTTTCGATTCTTGCCTCGAGCACCTAGACAGAGTGCTTCAGAAATGCCGGGAAGTCAATTTAGTGCTCTCATGGGAAAAGAGCCACTTTATGGTCACCGAGGGTATTGTGTTGGGCCATGTCGTTTCCAAACGTGGCATGGAAGTCGACCCAGCCAAGGTGGGTGTCATTTCAAACCTTCAGCCACCTCAGTCAGTAAAGAATGTGAGGTCATTCTTGGGGCATGTGGGATTCTACAGACGGTTTATCAAGGACTTCAGCCGCATTGCCCGACCTCTGACAAAACTTTTGTGCAAGGAGACAGAATTCATTGTTGATCAGCCAGTTCTCCTTGCCTTCAATCAATTAAAGGAGCTTATCACTCAGGCTCCAATCTTGCAGCCTCCAGACTGGACTCTTCCCTTTGAAATAATGACCGATGCGTCAGATTTTGCCGTCGGAGCTGTTCTAGGGCAGAGGAAAGATAAGGCGCCCTATGCCATTCACTATGCCAGCAGAACATTAGATGAAGCTCAAAGAAATTATACAGTGACAGAGAAAGAACTGCTGGCTGTGGTTTTCGCCTTAGAGAAGTTCAGATCCTATTTGTTGGGGTCAAAGGTCACAATTTTCACAGACCACTCTGCTATTCGGTACCTACAGCAGAAGAAGGATGCCAAGCCCAGACTGATTCGTTGGATCCTTCTCCTCCAGGAATTCGATCTGGAAATTAAGGACAAACCTGGAGTTCAGAACGTGGTAGCAGATCACCTCTCCAGAATAGAGCAGCATGACTGTCCTTTGAGCAACGCACCTATCACAGAGACCTTCCCTGACGAAGCTATCTTAGCCGTGGATGCTCTCCCTTGGTATGCTGACATTGTAAATTACCTCGCCTCTGGGGTAATACCTTCGGATTGGACGAAGAATCAGAAGAACAAATTCATGTCGACCATCCGCTTTTACCAGTGGGAAGATCCCCTTCTATTCAGGGAAGGAGCAGATTGTATTTGGCGCCGGTGCATTCCTCAGACGGAGCAATCTAGTGTCCTCGAGCATTGTCATTCGCTCGAATCTGGTGGGCACCATTCTGGAGATCGTACGGCAGCGAAAGTATTGCAGTGTGGCCTCTGGTGGCCCACTTTATGTAAGGATGCAGCAGAATTTGTTAAAAGATGTCTTGATTGTCAGCGACTGAAAGGAACACTCACTGCCAAAGACTCAATGCCTCTGAAAATCATTCAGATAGCAGATGTTTTTGATGCATGGGGCATTGACTTCATGGGACCTTTCCCTAACAGTCAAGGTTTTGAGCACATCCTTCTTGCCGTAGATTACGTGAGTCGTTGGGTTGAAGCTATCCCCGCCCGAGCCGCCGACAGCAAAACAGTTTGCCAGTTTCTGAAGAAGAACATCATTTCGCGGTTTGGGATACCGAAGATTCTCATATCCGACGGGGGTAGTCATTTCATCAACAAAGAGGTCAAGAAGTTAACGAAGGAGTACGGCATCGATCATCGTGTCGCATCTCCTTATCATCCGCAGACCAATGGCATGGCGGAGTTATCCAATAGAGAAATCAAGACCATATTGCAGAAACTTGTTAGGCCAAACAGAAAAGACTGGTCTCAACTCCTGGACTCAGCTCTTTGGGCTTACCGTACGGCCTACAAGTCTCCCTTGGGCATGTCGCCCTACCGTCTTGTATATGGAAAACCATGCCATCTGCCCGTGGAATTAATTCACAAATCCCTTTGGGCAATTAGTAATTGTAATTTGGACTCACGAAAAGGTGGTCAGAAGAGAAAGGACGATCTGAACAGGCTCTTGGAATTCCGAGACTGCGCATACGATAACACCTTGATGTACAAGGAGAAGGTGAAACGCTGGCATGACCGGCACATCAGACGAAAGACCTTCGATGTTGGGCAGAAAGTGTGGTTGTTTGATGCAAAGTTGCGGATATTCCCAGGTAAATTAAAAAGTAAGTGGACAGGGCCATTTCGAGTATGTGAAGTGCGTGACAACGGAAGCATTGTTATATCAGAATTGTCCCCTGACGCACAGCCCTTCGTCGTCAACGGCCAACTACTGAAGCCTTACTTGGAACCAGATTCATTCTTGGCCGTTGTTGACTCTATTCAGTTAGTGCACCCCGAGGATATCTCTACACCTCTTGCAGCACCAAAAGATTCAGACAATGTACTCCAACCATTATTGCTCTGATTTCCTTCTTTTCTTCTTTTCTTCTTTTCCTTATCTATTTTCTTCTTCTATCTAAAAGGTGCCGCCTTTGTAGACAGTTTTCTCTACTTAGGACGTACTTGGTCCTAAGTATAGGGGGATGTGCACCTAGGGTTTCTCATTTCTGTTCGATCCTCTCCATTGTCTCCTCTTCTTGTCTATACTTAGGAGTATCTTACCCTAAGTATAGGGGGAGACAATCTGAGTATGATCAGTGTGTTCTCACCCTTGACCCTCCCCGCTTTTTGTACACCTGCTATACTTCGGATTCTTTGATCCTAAGTATAGGGGGGACGGTCAACTTCTCATTCATTCATTTCGTTCGTATTTATTCTTTAGATCTGTCTATACGCAGTACGAGTTATGTCTTTGCTTTTTCCTTTCGATCTATGAGGACATAGCTCAAGCTAAGTATAGGGGGGTCGTATATACTGTGTATATACTAAAAGCCATAACTCATACTGAAAAATAAAATATCACTACAACAACAAAATAAAATGTAAAAAGTAGCTTTATAATAATGAAAGATGATTGTGAGTTCCTCAGACTCATTGTAATTATACTGACTAGTAAGTCAGAAAAGTGTTCTACGAAACTTTCTCCTTTGAAAAATCATGTGAAATTTGTTTGAAAATAGCATGAACAAGTATTCAACGATTGAAAAAATTAGTTTTGTGTGTAAAACTTATTTTCTTTGAGTGAAAGCAAAATGTGTGAAAAGTAGTGTGCAAATGATTGTGAAAAGTTGATTGTCAAAGGTGTTTTGAAAAATCTATCTATGTTGTGTAAAACATTTGTAAAAGGATTTTCAAATGCGTGTACATATTGCAAAATTATTTTGGGCTAGAGTTTTCAAAAACCCTTGTGAAAATGATTCTCGAAGTAAGTCTGAGGAATCCACACAAAAATCTTTCATTTGTAAATAAGGAACAAGTCAAATAAAGTTTATAAGAACAGAACCATACTATACGTCAAAGACAATTTTTCTTCTTTTGTACCTACTGATTAATAAATCAGATACCTATACAGTATGATTTGAAAAATAGTGTGACCAGTTTTGGAAAAATTTGATGTGAAATGATTTCAAATGAGTGAAACTGTGTTGATTGCAAAATTTTTCTTTGTGTGAAAGAAAGGATTTGAAAAAAAAAAAAAAACCTATGTGCAAATGTTTGAAAAATGCTTGTTAAAAGTATTGTGAAAATTGTATATATCTACATATAGTGTGAAAAATCTGTGCAAAAATAGTTTTCAAATGTGTGTAAAGGATTGCAAAAATTATCGTGTACTATAGTTTGCAAAAATATTTTCAAAAAGCTATTAATAACACCATTGCAGATACTAGTAAATCAGAAACAAGATACATACAATTCCTTCTATACATAACCAAATAAACTATTTCGTGCATACCTGTAAAGTCGCTAAAAATTTCCTAAATTTTGAAAATAAAGCAGCACGCCTGTGTAAATAAATGTACATACTCTTTAAACATTGTCAGTTCGTACTTCCTGTGCAGAGATTCTTTTTGTAAAAACATTCTTTGATCCTTCCAAATTTTTGTGAAAAATTGCATCATTCATTGCACATAGCATAAGCATACCATTCATATCCTCTTTGAGTGAAGCTTGATGATTGAATCAATCTAAGAAAATCTCAAATTGGAGCTTGGTTGGACCTTACCGCACCTAACTACACTGGAACCTTATGGGAACTAGGTTTAAGGTACTTCAGGTCTATTCAGACTTAATTCTTTGAGAAATCAGGACTGGGTTCAAGTCACCTCAGTGGACTAAACAGAACTTTTCGAAACACACGCATGACTCTTGTCGGCCGTGACCTAACTTGGACACCTGCACCTTTCACATAGCTCTCCATGGATGAGGTGGTGAGGAGGCAGTTTCCTTTGGCTTGGGGTAGCATATGAGGGTAGTACTTCTAGGCGGAACCTCTCTTCTTCTTATAGTGAAGAAAGTGCACCTCAACTTGGTCTAGTGGTGATGAAGTCTAAGGACTGAAGCTGTGGGTTGCAATAAAGCTTCAAAAGAGGGA
This sequence comes from Ottelia alismoides, assembly GCA_037367405.1. Lineage (NCBI taxonomy): Eukaryota > Viridiplantae > Streptophyta > Magnoliopsida > Alismatales > Hydrocharitaceae > Ottelia > Ottelia alismoides. Next base: position 1,259,503 of record JAZKJV010000873.1, on the reverse strand, counting down.
TAGTCTACTGGCTTAAGGAGAAATTTCTGGTATATATGCTGCACCATGTGGATATGTTGTACAGATGCAATTGAAAAAAAAAAAAAAAAAAGAGAGAGAACTCCAAAAAAGTGGTGGGTCGGATTGAAAATTTAATAACCCCACCGGAGTGTATATAGTTCAAGAAAGCAAAAGCTTATGGTATCCATGTCTCATCTCATGAAGCTTGCAGCGGGAGACTCGGCTACACTGGCTGAGCTTCCAAAAGTCTATACTTCTTCCCCCTCTTCTTGAGCCGGTTGCACTTGAACTTAGAAGGGAATACCCCGCTTCTCGAGGAAAGAGTTGCTAGACCGAGGCCTTAGAGTTACCAAGTTGGGGGAGGTTGTTTCTTTGTCACTTCTGAGGTGGGGAGCTACATATCACTTACACCGTACAAGTCAGCTTCATAGTTATAAGAGTTTGCGTATGATGTAGACTAGTTCTGACCCGGCTATTGAGGTGGGTTGAACCGAGTTCTGTGATTACCGAAGGCTGTTGTACTTTAGAACTGGTTCCCGACTAGGTTCCACACACCTTCACACCCAAGGTCTGACAGGAGCTCCAAATTCAGATTTTGTAAGGACATGCATTGCACTGAAAGCACCCCAATTCACTCTATCTTTCTTGCATTTTCCTTTTTCTTTTCTTTATTCATTTTGCGCTTATTGCATAAGTATTTGCTAGGGACTAGCAAAGGCAAGTATAGGGGGGTGATGAATCTCCATTTCATCACCTTTATTCTATCATTTTGGCCTCAAAAACCCCAGCAAATGCATGTAAACAACAATAATTTGTACATAATAGCATTCATTATTCATTGTATTAATTGTACATTAAATAAAGTTTTTAATGCCAAAATTATAGAATAAAGAGAGAAAAGAAAAAGGAATAAAATATTGTAAATATTTTATGACCCTAACCCCGAGACCAAGGCCAGCATGGTATTGGTCGACAAGGAATAAAGTAGGGGGAGATAAGGGCTGATATACAATAAATATCTCAGTTATTCATTCATCCATTTATGCATTTTTGACACCTATTTTGTACATAACTATTTATTCCTCAAATAAAGAAACTTTGTTCATGAAAGTTGTAGATAATAATGTAAATAAAATACAAAATTGAGTTTGTGTAAAAATAACACTCAGTGTACGTTTTATACACAGAATAAAAAGCCAAAATCTCAACTTCACAGACCCATATCTTGCAAATAAAAACTCCAAATCACCCAAACTCACCTTTAATTGTATATAGCATTTCATAAACTATTTTATAAAATTGGTTTCATAATTTTTGGAGTCCATCTGTAGAAGTTAGGTTTTTGGCCCTTCTTGTACACAATACCTGATTAAAATATTCATTTTATTCAATATTCATTATTTTTTTTTTTACAAATTCATATTTTTCGAATTTTGTAGATAATGTATATAATTCAGGTACATATTGACATTAGAATAAAACCAAAAATAATTTGGAAAATAAAATAAAACTATGTAATATATATAGGCAAGATACCTATATGGAGTATATACACAAATAAAAGGGGAAAAACATTCTTTAATTATCCAAATCTCTTATATTTTTGTAATAAAGTATATAGTATATGTGTCCTATTAAAAATACAACTCCTTAATAAAAACACATAAAATTATTTAAATAAATACAATGTGTATAAAATACAGGTAAAGTACCTATATATATACTTACAAATACATAGACCTATTTATTTAAAAATACAAATAAACGTATAAAAATCAAACAAAAATACCTTTATACTCACAAAAATAAGTTATAAATTTATAAAATAAGCCAAGAAAATAATAAAAGAAAATAAATAAATTAAAAATAAAATATCCAAAAATACGTGTACATACATACATATACACATTACTAAAATAAAACCACAATAAAACACCTCGAAAAATTAAATAAAAATCATAAATAAATACTACATGCAATAATACACATTTTTTATTTTATAGGAAAAAAATAATAAAATCATTTACTAAGCCAAATAATTCAATTTCGCGAAATATTCCCTATTCTGTCTTGTAGCGGGCTGAGGTGGACCAACCCAGTCCCTCCGCAAGTTGACCCCGGTCAACTGGACCTCCAGGCGTCTGACTTCACGCAACCTGTCTTTTCCCCGATTTTCGCCATTTTTCCCGCCTGGCTCAGTGAACCATCGCACTCGCTTCCTTCACAAGATTTGTCCTCTGATCATCCATGATGCCCGCCAAGATCATAGATCAACTAGATACTTGTTGGATCGATCAATAATCGCCGGTCAATAGGGCCTCCTGCCAATGTTTATAAATAAAAAGCTCCCCCTCCTTCCTCGAATTTGGCCACTTTCATTCCAACCTAAAGCCTAGATCTTGTGCCTGGATCGTTCCTCGTGACAGGGGGAGTCGCCCAGCATCGAGACTCGGCCGGAGGGAGGAAAATTTTGACGCGGCGGAGCTCCGGCGTCCGCCCTGCTCCCTGGAGGCCCCCAGGTATAAGAGCTGTTCTTTCTTGCTTAGTAGTTAGATTTTAGTATTAGCTTTTAATTCCAGCCCTTAGGTTAGCATTTAGATGATTAGCTTAGGCCAAAATCAGAAATTCGAAGTTCGCCGGAGCTGAGCTCCGGCGACTTCCCCACTGTGATCCTATCTGTCTCCGACCGCCTAAATCGCCTCATCTCCATCCCCTTCGAGTTCTCCATCAAATGCACACACTTGTTCAACCCAGGACCCCAGGTCTTGGCGAATCGGAGCTCCTCCTCCGCCCTTCGTCGGAGCTCCTCCGTTCCACCTCATTTTGCTGCACAGCTTCAACCTTTTTGGTCGAGGAGCATCCCCTCGAGCCATGCTATCTTCCTGCGCAGGTCTGGTGCGCAAATAAGCACCCTGAGGCGAAATCAAGTCACGCCGGAGGTTCCTGGAGCCCCACTTCTTCTCCGACCTCGCGAGGGTGCTCCAGTGTACCTCTGGTCGATCCAACACCTCCGGACGACAGAGGAACCTTCCAGGAAGCTTTTGGGACACCGTGGAGCAGTGATGGACGGCGGAGGTGCGAGATCCAGCCGGGAGAAGCTCGCTCAGGCGAGCGTTCTTCCCTGTTCTTCCAGGCGCCCTCTCCGCCGTTGGATGAAGATGAAGGTCCCAGATTAGAAGGGAGCCGTTGGATGGAGCCCAGCAGCAACCGTCAGATCACCTCAAGTGATCTAATCTCAGCCCTCCATCGGCGAAGCGGTATCGGCTCACGTGGAGGCGCCGCGTGGCAAGTGAGCGAGGATCAGCCGTTGGATGAAGCGCCTGAGGGGGTAAACTTCACATACACCCCCCCGCCTTTTTGTAATTAATATTTGATTCCAAAAATAAAATGTCACGTTGTAAATAACTTGTATAATTTGCAGTTTGATCCCTTAGCTTAATTTTATTTGCAGATGGGTCCCTCTGCGCCTCACGTGTAGTCCCACGTGAGGCACAGGAGTTTTTGCACATAACCCCTGCCGGGTTTTGATAATTGTAGAATGGCCTGTAAAATAAAAAGAAATGTTTATTTGTACTGTGATATTTGCATGGACACCCCGAACAAATGTTATAATTGCAAAAATGCCCCTGCCAGGCCATATATTTTGGGATGCTTTGTCTATTTATTTTGTGCTCTATATTTCTTTGGAAAATTTTGAAAAAAATAGGCATATGCTCCTGTTAGGGTACCCTTGCTTGCTATATTTTTAGATTTGAATTTTGTTGCATTTTAGTATTTATAAAAAAAATCAAAAACATGCATTTTCTTCACTGTCTAATTTATAAAATACAAAAAAATTATAAAATGTTTTTGAAAAATTCCAAAACAAATATATATGGTATAAATATCTATATATTGAGTCCAGAAAATGAAAAAAAAAAAAAAGAAAAACCTAAAAATAAGAAAAAGAAAAACATAAAAATTAAAAAGCTCCAAAGTCCATCAAAAAAATGTAAAAACCCCAGAAAAATACCAAAAAAATATTTCTCTGTTTAATAATTATGTATATATATTATTTACTTAGTAAAATTAATGTGGGCAATTTTTGGATTCATTTGATATTTTTAAAAAAGCCCTAATTGTATTCGGCCATTAATGTAGTCCTATATTAAGGACCTTTTTGGAAATTAAAAAAAAAAAAAAAAAGAGATCTTGTAGATACTATATTTTGCATAAATACATATATATTGATATATGTACTCTATATATCTTTTTCTCCTCACACCTATCTCTATATATATATATATATATATCCCTATACCTATATTATATATTCTATGTATATCTATGTCCCTATATAGATAGTATATATAAAAAGAAAATGTAAAAAAAATATATATATATATAAAAATATGAAAACAAAATAAAAAGCATAAAAAAAAATATAATAAAAAAAATATAAAATTAAAAACCCACATAAAAACAAGCTTCACACATGGATGACTTGGTGATACATCTAGGCTACGCATTTTGTATTGCTCTCTGTGGTTCGACCTCTACATGCTTGTCACTATACATTTTGTTGTAGAGTAATAAAAATTAATTCACATTTATTTTTTGGGACTTAATTGATGCATTCTTGCTTTGTGGGTTAATTGTTGATTGACTCCAGGATTTGGTTGGTCGACACTACGACTGTGCTCCCGCCTTGTGTGGAACACAAGACCGGTCGGTCCGGGGGTTTATCAAATGGCGCCGTTGCCGGGGAGCAATGAGCATAGCCAAATTGATTTTTGTCATTCTTGTATAAAAATGTAGATTCATGATTCATTCTTTGTGTGAGCAGCTATTGTTTTATTGTCTTTAATCACCATGCTTTATTTCTTTATTTATTGTGATTATCTTTCTCTGCTCTATTTAATTGACTAAGTATGCTAATGCAATCTTTTTGTGACTTTGATGCAAGGGACCCCCACGCAAGGATGGCTTCCTAGGAAGCCAAGGCAGCCGAGCTTGGAGGAGGATGGTCTTCTCTTCTCCTGACCATCTGGAGAGTGCACCAAGGAAGCAAAGAGAGGGGCATTAGATAGGCTAGACACTTAGGAAATTATTTTTGTAATTCATGGTGAGAGAGAGACTATTTTGGCATGTAATTAAACAGGACTCTACTCTTCACAATGAGGTCCAGTGCCCGGGTGATTGTTCATAGAACAAAAACATCACTTTCACATTGTACATAGAACCACCTTTATATTTATTTAGCCTTATAAAAAAATAAAATTAATTTCCAAAATTTTTGTAAATATTCTACATTATATAGTGTAAATAAATAAAATAAAAACAATTAAAACAAAAACGAAATAAAAGTAACAAAATTAAAACACAAAAAAATATTGTAAATATACCATGTATATAATTATACATATGTATTTATTTCACTTATGTATATAAATAATAAAAAATTAAATAAAAATGTCTTTTTATTCCTCATTTTATAATATAAATAAATAAAATATAAAATAGGAATAAAATTGTACAAAAATAAGAAATTAAAAATCAAAAAATCAAAAACCTATATAGTGTACATATACCTATATATAGCTATATAATGTATATACCTTATTTTTATTTTGAAAAATTAATTAAAAATCACTAAAAAATAGAAAAAAATAAAATAAAAATATTTCATGTTTTAAGTTTTTGCAAATTCGGCCCTTAGCTACCTTGAATTTCACTTCCAAACTTTATCCACGTGGCCGATTCCTATTGGCCCTGGGGATGTTGACCGCCCGGTCAACTACCCCCCCAGGACCACTTCCCACGGGTCCTTAGCGGGTGACCCGTTTCTCGGATTTTTCCCGTCTAAACCCGATCTCCTACCACCTAAACCCCGGGTCCGACTCCTTAATGATGCATCTGAGACCCTCGCCGGAGCCTTCACCTCGGGATCCGCGCGCTTCATCGCCCTACCCGCGCCTGTCTTCCCGGACCCTCCACCATATATATCCTCAGCTCCGCCACCTCAAATCTCATCTTTGGCCACTCGATTCCACCTCCCGTGAGCTCCATTGCGTAGGCGAGAGTGACAGCTTGGTCCCCGTGGTGTCGAAGCGAGGAGAGGACGCGAGACCACTGATCCGGCGAAGCTTCGCCGCCTTACTCCGCCACCAGCAGGAGATCGAGCCTCAGAGGGAGACGCTCCTCGAGGCGAAGACCCAGAGCATCCTTAGCTCATCCCCAGTCTCGCCATCCACCCAGGTAGCCCCGTCGTTCTTTCTTTTTCTTGGATTTTCCATTTCGCCCAATTCGCTGCTCCACCGTCCCCCGCCGATTCCGATCGATTCAGACCATCATCCGACCATCGGGCTTCACCATAGCCATCGCCTCCTTCCCGCGCACCTTCTCCATAGTTCCATCCAACCCAACTCGCACAGGAGCTGGGATTCGAGCTCCACCGTCCCCCCTTCGCCGGAGCTCGCTCACTTCAACCCTCTGTTCACCGTCACCCCGCCTAACCGGGTCGAGGCAGTTTGCCCTCGAGCCGCGAGCCTTCTGGACTATTTTGCAGGTTCAATGAGGGCCATCTGAGGTCCTTCGACATCGAGCCAAGAGGCGTTCCTCCGCCGATCTCGCCGGAGCTCCCCAGAGCTCGGCTGGGTCATCGGGGCCCACCAGCAGACGCGGGAGCACCCCACGCTTCTTCTCCGACCTTCAGCGTGCTTTCAGGAGGACCTCCGCGCAAGCACGAGGCCGGCGAATCTCGCCGGCGAGCTGTTCGTCCTCCATCGTCACCGACCGTCCCATCGTCTCCACTCGCCCAGATTTGATCACAGCCATCCGCCTGCGAGGAGCCTCCACCGTCCGATCTGTAGGAGAGTTGATCAGGACCGTCCAATGCGCAAGGGTTAGCCACAGAAAGCCACCACCGTTCGATCCTCCATGTGGAACAACCCCCGCCGTCGGATTCGCCCGAGGAGCCCAGCTGTGGAGCGCCCGTTGTTCGCCACCGTCAGATGTTCCACGTGGCCTCCATCCAGCCGCTCCATTAATAAAGGGTAAACTACCCTTAGGCCCTTATGTTTATTGCATTTCGTATTTAGTCCTGTAAATACGTAATATAGTTGTTTAGTTTTTGGGATATTTGCATAGAGGACCCCGTACTTAGTTTTATTTGCATTTATGCCCCTGTGTATGGTCTGACACGTGCATCGACACGTGAGTTTTTGGCTTATTTGCATATCATGCCCCTCTAGTTCTGACTGTTATCAATTGAATGAAAGTTTGTGTTTATTTGCATTTATACCCCTGTGCGTGAAACATTTGAGCATGTGCATGATTTTTTGGGTTATTTACAGATAAGCCCCTGGGTTTTTGGTACCTGTTACCAAATTGCCCTAGGGACTTATTTTCATTACATTTGGGTCCCTAAGTACCCCAGACACACGCGACGTACGTGTTTTGCTGGGTTAATTGCACCAGACCCCCCAGACTTTCGGGTATTTGCACATAGGTCCTTGTGCACAATGCCCACTCTTTATTTTTGAATAAAATAGCAAATTACCTCCAAATCCAACGAAAATTGGACACATGGCTCCTGCCATAGTGTAAAATTTTCAAGGATTTTTGGAGACATTTCTGAGTTGATTTGATATTTTTAAAAATTCAAAAACATCTAATTTTGCTACTGTCTAACTTTAAAAATCACAAAAAAATATTAAATAGTGTCTAAAAATTACAAAAAATTGTCTACTGCTTGTTTTGTTGTGTTTGATTTTCTAATCAATTTTGGCTATTTTTCATTATGAAAACCACTAAAAATTGAAAAACACTTGAAAACTTATAAAAATTCTAATAGTTAAATCAAAAATACAAAAATAATAACTTAGCTGCCTAAATTTTCCTTGTTTTATTCTCTTTACATGAAAATTACCTCCCAGCTAATTTGGGTCCTTTAGATTTTTTATCTAGGCCCTTTTAGCTCGGCTGGACAATACCTCTCATTTCAGTCACTATTTCATTTTTAGAAAATTAAATAAATATCAGAAAAATCCCAAAAATTCACCAAAAACACTAAAAATTATAAAACACATAAAAATATTTTTGTTAGAATTTTTGGTTGATTTTTAGTGCATTTAATAAATTGTTAAAGTGTGTAGTTTCTTTGCTTGTATTATTTTCTTAACATCTTAAAAATCCAAAAAAAATACAAAAATACCTTCTCTTCTCTGATTGACTACTTCGTAGGCCGCAAGGCCAATCCGTGCTCCTTGTGTTCGACCCTGGTCGCTATACCAGGTTAAATAAATAGCAAGACCGCTATTTCGCATTTTGTTGATTTTTATCTCTCTTGGTGGTCTATTTTTCTTGATTGTTCGCACTTGATTGCTTGGGTCGCAACGACCGATTAACACCTTATATCAGAGTGGTCAATTTGCGCAGCATCAGCGGCTCCCGCACTCCTCCTCGTCTCCTCACGCTCTCCTGCGGCTTAGTAGAGAAGGAAACCGCCTCCGACTCTCGCGGTTGCGTCGGCTTCCGAAGAGGCCGCCTCGATCCTCGGGCCCTCGCAAGTAAACAAACAGAGTGTCAAACCAGATTATTATAGAAATAAAATAAGACAGATAAAATATGTACAAAAATCTCTACAGAAAACCGTGAAAAAGAAAACCGCGGAAAAATAAAAAGCAACTACTAAGCCGTGCTCCCCAGCAACGGCGCCATTCTGATGAGCCGAAAAATATCAATCAATCAATCCAGGATAAAATAATCACTCAAAGGGTCGTTGTGACCCGGATCGAGAGATAGATTAGCTCAACCTTATTCCCCAAAGCGACAGTTGTGCGAGGAAGGTGTTGAAGCGAGGAGAGAGAGCTTGCACACTGATCCGGCGACCTCTCGCTGTCGTGCGCCGCCCAGAGCAGCGCCCGAGCCTCGGGCCTCCGACGACCCTCGAGGCGAAGACCAGAGCTACCTCAGCTCATCCCCAGTCGACCACAGTCACCAGGTAGCCTTGATTCTTCCTATATTTCTTGAATTTTGGATTACCCCCAAATCGACCCTTCGCCGCCGTTCATCGATTACTCCCACTCCGACCATCCATTCCATCATCGGACGACGCCATCATCTTCGCCATACTCCTATTCACGTTCTACGCCTTTCCATCCAACCTAGTTCGCTCCGGAACTAGGAGTCCACCCTCCTCCGCCGTCGCCTCGTCGGAGGGTGTCGCCCCGACGCACCCACTCCCCCATTCCGCCTCTCACCGGGTCGATGTAGTTTGCCCTCGACCCAGGAGTCTTCTAGTGCTGTTTTGCAGGGCCAACAAGACCCATCTGAGGGTCTGGACACTTAGGCACAGAGCTTCAGCTCTGCCTTCATCGCCGGGGCTCCTTGGGGCTTCTTGGCATCATCGGAGGAGTCCACCATCTGCGGGGGGCCTTGGCGGTTCAGTTCCATACCTTTGCAACCCCCGAGGAGGTTCAGCGCAACCGCGGTGCTCCGACGAAGTTCGCCGGAGCCGTGTTCTTCCAGGAGCCTCCGGAGCCGTCCGTTCATCCCCAACTTTCCAGACACCATCCGGATCGCTCGATCAGGCGAAGAGGAGGCCTATATCAGCCACGTCCGATCGACACGTGGCTGCCTCATCGCCCTCCATCCAGCGACGGGGTGCCCTATATCTGCCACCGTCAGATCTTCCACGTGGTACCACCTCAACCCTCAGATAATAAGGGGTAATTTACCCGTAGGCCCTTTCTCTTTTTGTTTTTATTAATTAGTCCTGTAAATACCAGATAGAGTTGTTTTTATTCTGGTTAAATTGCACTTAGGACCTAAACCTTTTGTGTATTTGCATTTTCATCCCTGTATATGTGAGACATGTGCGTCGTCACGTGATGTTTGGTGAAATTGCATTTTTTGGGCTAATGTTCTAAGGTGTTATTAAATGAAATATACTTTCTGATATTTGCGTCCATACCCCTATGAACGCATTTATTCGACAAGTGTTGAAAATCTTTGGGTATTTTGCAACTTCTCCCCTGGACTTTTAGCACCTGTTGCTAATAAGCCCTTGGAAGTAAGTTTTATTGCATTTAGGTCCCTCTGTGCCCAGACCACGTGCAGCGCGCATGGGGACTTGGACAAATTGCACGAGGGACCCCCAGCTTCTTGGATTTGTTACTTTTAAGCCCCTGCAAGTATGTTTTATTGCGTATAGGTCCTTGCGCATTGTGAGCCTTCATTTAAATTAAATAAAATATCAAATTAAACCCAAATTGTGTGAAATTTGGATACGTGGCTCCTGCTACTATGTAAAAATTTCTCTAATTTTTGGGTAAATTTTTGAGGACGCGTGGCTCCTGCCATTCAAAAACCACCATTTTTATGTCTATCCAGATTGGAAAATCATAAAAAAATTATAAATTCTCTTCTAAAAATTCCAAAAAAATAGGAGTTGTTAGTTTGTGTGTGTTTGATTTTCTGTGATATTTTCGTGATTTTTGGATATATCAAAACCCTAAAAATTGAAAAACAACTAAAAACTCATAAAAATTCTAAAAAATTGTAGAAAACTCCAAAAATAATAAACTTTTCTTCTTAATTTTCTTTGTTATTTATATTTTTCATAAAAATTACCTTCAAGCTAGTCTAGGACCACTCGATATTTTAAATTGGTCTTTAAAGCATGACTGGATAGTGTACTTGTATTGCTGCCTTCTTTGATTTTTAGAAAATTCCACAAAAATTTTAAAAATCTCAAAACTTCACCAAAAACAGTAAAAAAATCTAAAAAACATAAAAATATTTTTGTTTGAATTTTTGGAGATTTTTGGAGTGTTTAAATAATTCATTGATTGTGCTTGTTTTTATCATTTTATTACTTTCCTTCATTATTAAAAATCCAAAAAAAATATAAAAATATTTAAAAACCACCAAAAATATTCATTTTTATTTTATTTATTTTTTTACTACTTCGTATGCCGCAAAGCCAATTCTTGCTCCCTGAGTCCGACCCTGGGTGCTATACCAGGCTAATCTCTTAGTCAGGGCCACTATTTTTTATTTTCTTGTTTTATCTGCTTGATTGGTGGTCTCACCCTCATTTTTCTTGATCGACCGATTTTCTCTCTCGATCCGGGTCGCAACGACCCAAGTGTGATTATTTTTACCTGATCCCGGATTGATTGATTGATATTTTCGGCTCATCAGAATGAAAATATCAATCAATCAATCCGAGTTCAGGTAAAAATAATCACACTCGGATCGTTGCGACCCGGGTCGAGAGAGAAAATCGGTCGATCAAGAAAAATGAGGGTCAGACCACCAATCAAGCACATAAAACAAGAAAATAAAAAATAGTGGCCCTGGCTATGAGATTAGCCTGGTGTTGCACCTAGGGTCGGACTCAAGGAGCACGAATTGGCCTTGCGGCCTACGAAGTAGTTAAAAATGAAATAAAACAAAAACGAATATTTTTGGTGGTTTTTAAATATTTTTATATTTTTTGGATTTTTAATAATGAAGGAAAGTAATAAAAAGATAAATACAAGCAACTTCAATCAATTATTTAACTACTAAAAAATGGTGCACAAATTCAAACAAAAATATTTTTATGTTTTTTTAGGTTTTTTACTGTTTTTGGTAAATTTTCGAGATTTTTCTGATTTTTATAAATTTTTTTAAAAACAAAGAAGGTAGAAACGGTGAGGTACTATCCAATCAGGCTTGAAAGATGAATTTAAAATATCAAATTGATCTATAAAAGCCTGAAGGTAATTTTTATAATAAATACAAACAATAAAGAACATTCAAGAAAAGAGTTTACTATTTTTGGAGTTTTCTACAATTTTGTAAAATTTTTATGAGTTTTTAGTGGTTTTTCAATTTTTAAGGTTTTGTTATATCCAAAAATCACGAAACTTGCATAGAAAATCAAAACACACACAAACTAACAACTTCAATTTTTTTGGAATTTTTAGAAGAGTGTTTATATTTTTATGATTTTCCAATCTGGACAGACACAAAAAATGGTGGTTTTTGAATTTTTAAAAATAATAAAAAGCCTCAAAAATATAACCAAAAATTAGGGAAATTGTTAAACAGTGGCAGGAGCCACGTATCCAAATTTCACACAATTTGGGTTTAATTTGATAGTTTATTTCATTAAAATGAAGGCTCACAGTGCACAAGGACCTATACGCAATAAAACATACTTGCAGGGGCTTAAAAGTAACAAATCCAAGAAGCTGGGGGTCCCTCGTGCAATTGTCCAAGTTCCCACGCGTGCTGCACGTGGTTTGGGCACAAAGGGACCTAAATGCAATAAAACTTACTTCCAAGGTCTTATTAGCAACATGTGCTAAAAGTCCAGGGGAGAAGTTGCAAAATACCCAAAGATTTCAACACATGTCGAATAAAAGAGTTCACAGGGGTATGGATGCAAATATCAGAAAGTATATTTCATTTAATAACACCTCAAAACATTAGCCTAGACAATGCAATTTCACCAAACATCACGTGACGACGCACGTGTCTCACATATACAGGGATGAAAATGCAAATACACAAAAGGTTCAGGTCCTAAGTGGAATTTAACCAGAATAAAAACAACTCTATCTGGTATTTACAAGACTAATTAATAAAAACAAAAAGAGAATGGGCCTACGAGTAAATTACCCCTTATTATCTGAGGGCTGAGGCGGTGCCACGTGGGAGATCTGACGGTGGCGGATATAGGGCACCCCGTCGTTGGATGGAGGGCGATGAGGCGACCACGTGTAGATCGGACGGTGGCTGATATAGGCCTCCTCTTCGCCTGATCGAGCGGTCCGGATGGAGTCTGGAAAGTCGAGGCTGAACGGACAACTCCGGAGGCTCCTGGAAGAACACGGCTCCGGCGAACTTCACCGGAGCATCGCGGTTGCGCTGGACCTACTACTACTGTGAGTTCCGAGAAGCGGACATTGATCAAGTTTCCATTGGATTTACAGCCAGATTTTGAGCCAGTCCTGCACTTTCACATTGATGATTCTTGGATTCTAGATATGCTAGTATCCCAAGAAATAGAGGAGGATCCCACATCTCAACCATCCTTTGAGTCTTTCCAGTGTCCATACGCAGTTGATTCAATGTCTATTCTTCAGAAGATCTTCTTAGATTCGGAGATATATTTGGATTCATCTCAGCATAGAGATCTTGATGAGGGAACGATTTTTTATTTGACAGACCTTGATAGTCCCGTATTTGAGCCTTGTGTCCTCCTAGTTGATGAGGTCAATATATTTTCAAAGGGCCTGATATTTAACACCATAGATCCCCAATTTTCTGATGATTCGACATTACTCCCCGAGGGTTATTTGCGGGAGGATGCCACAGACCCTGTGTATTCGGTTTCACTTTCTGGGAGTGTATCTGATCTGTCGGATCACGAGACCGAGTATTTTGTTATTTCTGATAATGAGTTTGATTATTCTGTCCTCGATGACCCTCACGAGGATGATCCGATCTTTGAGGTATTCAATGATTTCATTGATTTGTCTACATTATATGCATCAGATATCTTCCTTTCTAGTGAGTCTCCTGATCATGACCTTCCTTATCTATTCGAGACTGTGATTAACGTGGAAGATTCACTGACATATCCTTCCTTCTCCACGTTCGACTACTTCGGCTATGCCCTTTCACTCCATACAGATCTTGAGCCGACGATTTCTTTTGTGCTACCGGAGCCCGATTTCATCTGCCCATATCTTTACCGGGTAGCACACACCTGCCTGATTGATTACCTGGGTGTCACTATTTCTTTTGTTGAGTTCGTTGTTGTTCTTTCACTGAGACTGCAATGACAATACGATATTCGCCTCACAGATGTCGTCCTGAACCTTGATACAACGTTATCCTAACATTTGTGCCCAACTAGGGTCGTAAACTCTAGCACTTGTTGAGAGGCACCTCAACATTGATCACATCTATACAGATCCATTTGTCCATATCATACATTCTTTATCACACCCCCCGTATTCATCTCCTGATCATTCCATACTTAGGGTGTACTTTATGCTAAGTATAGGGGGGATGTCAGATTTGTGATTATTCATTTGATTCTTTTTACCTTTCTTTTGTTGCCTATATTTAGGGATATTTTACCCTAAGTATAGGGGGGGTAAACCCAATACATTCTAGCCTTCGGTTTTCCCATTGTATATAGTCTTCTATACTTAGGATTACTTGATCCTAAGTATAGGGGGATCACCGACTTCTATTGATTTTATTCTTTTATTCGTCGTTGTAGTATATTATTCTTTTCACTTGTCTATACTAAGCACGAGTTATGTCTTTCTTTCCAGCTCTTTGATCACTATGACATAGTTCGAGCTAAGTATAGGGGGGTATCGTATATATTGTATATATACTTTAGCCATAACTCGTACTTTCATATTTTTAATATGGCTAAAATATTGTGTAAATACTAAAAAAACTTTAAAAAAAGAAAAGGATGCAGAAATTTCCTCAAAAATTCTTGTAAATCAGGTTAAAATATTTTGAAAAATATTTGGAAAGTAGTTTGAAAATCTATTTGAAAAATATTTTGAAAACTATTTGAAAAATGTTTGAAAAATATTTTCAACCTTTGTAAAAATATTATGGATTGTAAAATTTTTTCTCTTTGTGTGAAAAAATATGATTTTGTAAAAATATTTGCAAATGTTTGGAAAAATAGTTGAAAACTTATTTTGAAAATCTATATATACTGTTTGAAAAATATTTGCAAAAATGTTTTCAAATGATTGTAAAATTGTGTGAAAAATTAATTTGGACAATATTTTTCAAAATTATTTATAAAATTATTTTCAAATAAATTTGAGGAATATATGCAACGCAAAAATTCAAAAAAAATCCAAAAATTTAAAAAGAATCCAATTGTGTATATACTTGTATAAATTACTCAAGTTGTAAATCCTTTCTTATGACTCTTGTAAATAATTGACTCATTTCTTTGTAAATATGTGTATATAATCCCTAACCCTTATCTAAAAAACAATTGTATATACTTGTATATATTTCTAATTATTTGCATTAAAACAAAAAAAACTTTTGCATGTGCATCATTTTTTTCAAAAATCAATAAAAATTTCAAAATTTTGAAAATTGTTTCACAAAAAGATTTCGTTGTCTTTGCATTGTAGATATTTTCTTGCATTGGCATGCGCATTTTTCAGGATCGTCTTGACAATTAAACTAAGTCTGGAGTAAATTTGAAGAATGGAGCTTAGTTGGACCTTAATCCACTTAATTTCAGAGGAACCTTATAAGATTTGGAGTTAAGACTTTTCAGGTCCTAGTGACTTAATTATTTGAGCCCATAAGACTATGTTCACATGTCATCTTGATAAGTCTAAGTAGAATATTTAACAACACACGCATGATTCTTTCAGACCGTGGCTTACCTTGGACAATGCACTCTACACGTAGCTCTTCATGGAGGATGTAGTGAGGGGGCAGTTTCTTTTGGCTTGGGGTAGCATACGAGGGTAGTATATCTAGGCGGAACCTCTTGTCCTCCTCTAGGGAGGGAAGTGTGTCTCAACCTGGTTTGGTGATGTTGAGGTCTAAAGACAGGAGTTGTGGGGTTGCAATAATGCTTCAAAATAGGGATAGTCTACTGGATCAAGAGGAAAAACTCCTTATGTGCATGCTGCATCTTCTTATATATTTTCAAAAAAAGAAAAAAAAAGAAAAAGAAAAAAAATGCAAAATCTCCAAAAGTGGACAGGCCTGATTGAAAAGAAAAATGCCTGCCCGAGTGTATATACAAGAAAAAAAGAATAAGAGCTTCAAAGTCAAATATTTGTGAGCTTGCAGCGGGTGACATGGCTACACTGGTCATGCATCCAAGGATAGGTAGCTACACTGGTTACCGTCCATTCTCTTCTCATCCCCTCTTCTTGAGCTGGTTGTACTTGAACTTAGAGGGGAATATCCCCGCTCCTCGAGGAAAGAGTTGCTAGACCGGGGGATTAGAGTTACCTTGTTGAGAGAGGCTGTTTCATTGTTACTTCTGAGATGAGGAGCTATATTCATTTACACCGTACAAGTAAGAATTCATAGTCATAAGAATTTGTGTATGTAGACTTGTTCTGATCTGACTGTTGAGGCGACCTGAATAGGAGTCTTGTAGAACTTAGAAGCTGTTAGGCTTTAAATCCATATCCCAATAAGGTTCCGACACACTAATAATCCAAAGGTCCAATAGAGCTCCGGACTACATTTTATGAAGCTAAGTTTAAAAGTCAACATTATTCTAACTTCTTTCCTTTTTCTTTTCTTTATTTTTATTTCACTTATTTATCAAATAAGTGTTTGATAAGGGACTAGCAAAGATAAAGTATAGGGGAATGATGAATCCACGATTCATCACCTTTATTCTTTATTTTAGCTTCATTTTCTTAGTCAAACACCTGTAAATACCCACTAATTCCATAATTTTACCATTTTGCATGCATTTGTTAAAATTGCATTTTTAACACTTTTTGTACAAAAATAAAAGAACAAAGAAGAAAAGAAAAAGAAAGGAGGTATTTATGCAATAAATATAGACTGACCCGAACCCCACGAGAAGGTGCCGCGTGACGTGGAGCACCCCTGCCCAGCGCGATTTCTTCCCCATCCGAAGCCTCCATCGCATGCTCGTGCATTGATCCCATAAGTGGTCAAACAAGGCCTCCATCGCTTCCCCCTTGAGTAAGACTCCACTGTTCTTTTGAGGGTTTGTAGGAGGAAATTGCAGCAACAACATTTTTGTCCACGTTGTTTTGTTATTGTATTTGTATGAGAAATTGCATCTGTGTATCCCTATACTATCTAGAGAATGAGATTTTGCTACCAAGTTAGAATAAATATTTAAGATTTAATGTTGTTGGACCGTGATTATTGTATAATTTAGATCCTTATGATGTTTTCTTCTATCAATTCAGATTGAGTACTTAAGCTTTAATGTTGATGTTCATGATTGTTCAAGTTCATTGCTTGTTATCCCTTTCTAATAATCATAAATTGGTTAAGATTTATCTATCCGTTGTCTATCTCAGATATTTTATTTTCTTTATTTTTTTGCAGCCACAAATGTCATTTATTATGGAGGGAGGGTATGATAACACAAATATAGATGATGGTAGCGATTTGAATAGTCGCTCACAGTATGATAAAGATGCATCTGAGGCTATCTCTAATGAGAATGCACATGTGGGTGAGGATATTGATACATTTGAGAAGCCATTCGTTGGAATGCAATTTGTTTCGGAAGATGAAGCATTGAAATTCTACAATCTTTATGCAAGGAAAACTGGTTTTTCTACACGCAAGAGATTTTTACGAAGATCTTCAAAAACCAACCTCGTAACAGGTCGGAAAATGGTTTATTCGAAAGAGGTATACAAAGATCTCAAAGATAAGCGACGTGCGGACCGTGAGGTCAAAAGAAAACGAGATATTCGAGAAGGATGTGAAGCCCACATAGTTGTCTGTGAAAACGCTGAGGGCTGTTGGGTTGTAAAAGAGTTTCACGAAGAACACAATCATGATTTAGCAAGTCCATCTAAAGTGGCAATGCTTCGATCACACAGAATTGTATCTTCTTCTGCAAGAAGTCTGATTGATACATTGCACACTTGTGGTTTATCAGGCTCCAAAATTTCATCTGTTCTTGGAATGATGAATCCATGATTCATCATCTTTATTCTTTTATTTTAGCTAAAATCCTTAGTAAAATACATGTAAATATTCATTAATTCTCATTATTTACCTTTCACCATCTATTTGTTAATAATGTATATTTATCATTCTTTTTAACCAAAATAAAAAAATAAAGAAGAAAAGAAAAAGAAAAGAAATAAAGAAGGATGTATTTATGGAATAAATGCAGACTGACCCGAACACTGAGAGAAGGTCAAGAATTGACCTGAACGATCAGGAATAAAGTAAGGGGAGATAGGGTCCATAACTTATAAAAATCAAGAAAACCAATTCTCACATGTATATATTCATTATTGTCCACCTTGTACATATTTTCACCTATTTTATTTGTCAATAAAACAACTTCAAACAAAAATATTTCCTTCTTGAAAGTTGTGTGTAATAATGTATACTAATTTATAAAAATATCACAAAAATTATTTAATCAATAAAAAAATAAATACAATGAACCTAAAAAGCCTAAAAGTCCAATTTCTCAGGTTCATAACTATTCATAGAAAATTACAAATTGATCAAACTCACTTTTAAACTTCGTTTTATAATTAATACTATTTATTAAAAATATCAAAAAAAATCGTGGAATAAAAGGTGTGAGTTTTAGCGTTTGGACCCCTTTGTATATATGTACATCATGTGTATAAAACTTCTTTATTTTCTATCTATTTATTCATGACTCCAAATAAATTAATTCTTTTTCTAAAATGTTCATAAAAATCACTAAAAAATATAAAAATATAACTTAAAAATAAATGTGAATAAATACCAATAAATCTCAAAATCTAAAAGCCTTAAAGCCTAACTTCCGAACCTCATAACTCGGCCATATGAACTCCGATTTGAGTGTACTCACTTTTAAAGTTCATTTTGTAAAAATATCTATCAAATAAAAGGTTTCACTAAAATCAGAGTTAATATGCAAAAAGTAGATTTTGGGACCTTGTGGGTATACTTGTATATATGTATATATTGTATATAGTTTTATTTATTTATTTTATTATTTATTTGTGCACATATTGTATTTCTAAATGTTTTGTATATATTTATTTTAATTATATATAATAAAAATAAAAATTATAAAATCAGAAAATAATCAAAATAAAGTATTTATCATATAGGTATTTTATATCTATTAATAAAGGTCCTTATTATTTTCCCTTATTTAATTAACTTATTCTATTTATTAAAAATCATCATAAAATTATTTATTAAATTATTAACATTATTTATTTTCATTATTTTGTAATTTAAAACCATTTATTTATCTATTTATTTATTTATTTATCTCTTATTTAATCTGTTGTTTCGTCCTTTTCTCTATTTCATCTTTTCCTCCATTCGGCACAAATAAACTACCCGTCAAGCCGTTTTCTCCAAATTTTTTTAGAGCGGGTCGTTGATCGGATCGACTTGATTTCTTCACCAAAATAAAGATTTCACAACCCTCATTTTCGCCCATATAAAATCTCAAAATTCTCGCTTCGTTTTGCGCGTCGAATTGTCATTCGAAATTTGACATTTCTCATCTTATAAATAAGCCTCCATCTTCTTCCTCCTCCCATCTTTGGCCATTTTCTCCATCTCCAAGGAGCTCTGATCATCGTGAGTGACAGCCGACCTTCGTTGCAGTGAGGAGAGGACGCGAGGGCCTCTGATCCGACGATCTGTCGCCGTGCTCCGCCTCTGGCGAGCTTGACCCTCCGGCACCGTCGAGCCGTCGAGGCAACGACCTGAAGCTTCTCGGAGCTTCAGCCCAGGCAATCCACTCCATTTAGGTAATCTTAGATTCGTTTAATTCTGATTTTACTCGATTATCATTTGATTTCAGTAGTTGTAGATCCATATCTGATATCCGATCACTGTGATCGGAGGACCATCATCCCTGTTTGATACACAATCCGCCGCACGATCCGCCTTCATCTCCGATTCCCTGCATATTCTTCTTCTATCTTCCATACCTTCCAGATCTGATCACGGATATCCCATGCTCCAAATCCCCACCACCGACGGAGCCTCGCTCACCTTTCCTATTTGCATTTTGGACCGAGCTTCGAGCTCGAGTCGTTTGTCCATTTGCAGGTCCAGGATCCTCCATCGGCCTCATTTCCAGATCGCTCAACAGTGAGATCCGAAACTTGACATGCCATCAACAGGAGTTTCTTTGAGTCGCGGCAAATCTTCTGTGCATAGCTCATGTACGTCAAGGCAAGAACATCTCTCTCAAGAATAATGTAGTTAATCGGTATGCCTAATTAGAAATATCCTTCAGATTGCATAACATATCTTGATTGTATTGATTTGAGGATTGCCGAATTTACTCTGAAGAAGGAAGTGGATTTGAAGTTGAGATTTTATACTAAAGTGGTTTTGAGATTATCATTTGGTGATTACGGATTCTGCATCATATTTGAATGATAGATTTAAACAGTGCACACTCGTCCTTATTTTTGATGCTATTCTTGTAAACTTTGACATTATCACATTCGGAAGTATTCTCTGCCATTAATTTGGAAATCTAGATTTAACATTAAACAGAGAATTGCGGAGCATGTAACCCCTGTCCGATTTGATTCAAATCGAGAAGAAGTATTTTCATTTGCAGCAGAAGAGTCGAAGAGCGCAACCTCCCTACCCGTTGTTCGATCGTCCCAGGCATCCGAGCAGCATGAAGTGCATCATCTGATCTGAGTGGAAGAACTCCGAGGACCTCAGTTGCAGCATCCAACCCACACGCGAATCGACGACCGACGACCAAACTTTCTCCGCCTCTGATCGTGAGTATTTGACGCGAAACGACATCGCCGCCAACTGGGTGCCTCGCATTGGTGTCCAGTGGTTGTATTCGTGTCTGTTATTCCTAGTAACCAATATAGCGACATCTCTGATGATGCAAAGTAAATTTATTGGTAACAACTTGACACATTGCATAGCTATTGAAGAATTTTCTAACTCACTCAAACTAATTCAAACACCTGGAGAGCACATTCTCAGTAGTCTAGTTTATTATTACTGAGAATTTCATTAGCATTGTTCCTTTCAAAAAAAAGATTTCATGAGCATTGTTACATCAAATTCAATCTGAATTTAGTTGAACCATACTTGTTTATTGTCAACAATAGAAAGAATTACCAACTCCTTATATTTACCATCTGGAGTTGAAGTAAACACATTTTTCACATAAAAAAGAGATAGAAAAAGGTTTCAATGAGTCATGTCCGTGAATCCAAACATGCATAACTAGATTTGAGTGACCTTAGCTTAATCAAGTACAAATCCCAAGTTTAGAGCCAAGAAGGAGCAACAATAGTTATGATGATGGGCTTGCAGCCAGGTGGGTATTCTTTTTTTTTGAGTCAGGTGTGGAGGGTATTCCTTTTTTTGAAGTGGCAATGACTACTCAATTGAGAACAACAATAGTTATGATGATAGGCTTGCAGCCAAGAAGGAGCTTAATACTATGGCAACTTCAAGGATTAATGATCGCAATATCACCATTTATAAAGAGGAACATCATCTTGTAAAGCAGCTACTTTCCACCTAACAAAGAGAATAGCAGCATCATATCGAACACCTTGTGTACAATGAAAACCATGTTTGCCTTGCTCTTTGCATAAAATCTAGAAAGTGTTGGAGATGCTTGACGAGGTGCTGCTGACATTCAGGATGTTGCAAAATCTACAGTGCTTCCATAGAGTTTGCCACTCTACCATCCATGGCTGCATTGTATGTCGAGCAACACCATGGATGTCAACGGCTACCGGGTCGGTCGCGCAAGTGAGCCGGAGGCTATGTAGCGTAGGGGGGAGGCGAAGGTGCGATAGTGAGCGTGTGGTTGCGAGGGAGAGGAGGACAAGATCCGTAGTCAAAGTGGGGAGGGGGCGACAACATGAGAGGAAAATGAGAATTAGGGTTTTGCGAGGGTTGTAGATACGAAGGGATTTGGAGAGGGGAGACACAAGGTAGGGAAATTCCCTGCCATGAAAGTAGGAATTCGTCCAGGAGATGCTTGACTCGGTCGAGGTTGAGAAACTCTCACATGACGACGAGAAAGAGGGCACCGTCGAAGTAGAAGGCACGCACGAGTGTCGGCGAGGAGGAAAGCATCGCTGGAGGAAGTGTGCGGGGGGTGCCGATAGGCGGAGGGTGCGACAAGATGATGAGGGGAGAAGAAACGTGGGCACGGTGTTCGATCCAACGGCCTGCGGACATCGGAATCGACGGACAAGATGCATGCAGCAGGGAAGTTGCCTGCTATGTAGAGCAGGCTCCCTTTCCTCTATATATATATATATATATAGGAGAAACTTCAAATGAGGTGGTGTCTCACCACTTTTATGGTGAGCCATTAATCCCATCCGTTTATTTTTAATCAAATGACTGTCATTAATGATGTATTAATCCTATTATTTTAATGCTGAGAAACCCATTTTAGTCATTTTATCATATTCTAAAAAAAGAATGTGACAGCCCATATTATCTCCTTTTATTGCATTCCATATATTGAAAACCTAATCCGTATTTACGCAGGCAATGGAGGTGACGGCGGCTCGTGGAGCGGGGACGTGCGGGGGCGCGTGGAGGTGGCCGTGAGGATGCTCGGCGGTCGCCGGCTGGAAGACGTGTGGAGCAGGCCAGTCACGGCGTTGCGATGGAGGTCGGTCACGGCGCTGACGCGCTGGGAAGGTGGAGGAAGTCGGCGGGGCTGCGTGGCGGCGCACGGGGCCGCGCGGGTGCGAGGAGCAGGGCTCGTGGCGGTGCCGCGGCTAGGCGCGGCTGTGTGTCGACGGTGATGGCGCAGGAGGTCGATACGGACGGCTCGCCGTGGGTCTGTCGGGTCGGAACGCCGCCTCGTGCGCGGTGTTTCGCGCGGGGGGGGGGGGGGTGTAGAAGTGGAGGACGCAGCCGGGCGGAGGGAGGCACAAACGGCAGCGGGCAGCGCCGCCAAACACGGCGGGAGTCGAGGCGCTGCTCACGCCGTGGGCGTTCTTTTTAATTTTTTTGTTTTTTTCCTATGAACACTGATAAAAAAATTTGTTTTTTTATTTTTTTAAACTGGAAATTCAAACAGTGATACAAAAAAATTTGTTCTTATGTTGTTTTATATTTTTTATGTTTCCCTACAAAATAAAGGTGAGAAGAAAACAAATATGTTTTTTTAGTTTTCCTGCAAAACAAATATTAGAGATGACAAAAAGTTTATTTTTTTTATTGTATCCTGCAAAAATCAATGTTAGAAAACAAGATACATTCTCTTTTTTTACAAATTGTAGTTTTTTTTACAAAGTTGGAATGTTTTATGCAAATATTGATTTTTTTTTACAATCTCATGTCAATTTTTTACTTGTTTCCAATAACTAACAGTGTACTTATTGTTGCAGAACTCGACATAAATATTACAAAGTGATCAGATGATTTTACAATAGAGCGTCTAAATTTTACAAACTGATAAGACACTCTTATAAAGGATGGAGATTCAGTTACATTATCGTATAATAATTTTACTTAACTGATATTCAGATTTACATATTTATGTACCTTTTTTACAAATCTCATTATTTTTTCTCTATTTTACAGGACTCGAAAACATGTATGGCAATTGAACTTTAATGCAATGGAAAACATGCGTGAATTTTACAAAGAAGGGAGATTCAGTTACAAAGATTCACGGATTTTTTACAAAACAATCACACACAATTACAAAAAAGTTGCAGCTTACAAAGAGGAAAAATAATCTTACAAAAAACTCACTGAAATTACAAAATGAATGTACATATTTACAAAATTTATACAACTATTTACAAAATGAAATTACAGTAATAAAATGAAATTATTAATGAAATTTTACAAAGACTATAATATTTTTTACAAACACTCGTTGTAATTTACAAAACTGTTTGATTTCAGATCGTTTGGAACAAACTCGGAAATTAATCAATAAAGGCATTTGTGAAAATACCAAATCGAGAAAAGCTTATAATGGCAATTTGAAACTAATAAATGAAACTCAACATTAATGAAATCAATTTGACGAAAATGCCCTTTTGGATGAGGTTTTTGATCCAACCGTCAGATTGAGATCTGACGAATCTGGTCGATGGCTCACCACAATTTCGGTGAGACCCCACCTCATTTGAAAGGGTCCCTATATATATATATATATATATATATATATATATATATAGAGAGAGAGAGAGAGAGAGAGAGAGAGATTAATGGGGCTGCCCCTTGCGGGCAGCCAAGATGGCTGCCCCCGCGCCGTTTCGGCGCGTTTTTTATTTTTTTTTGAAAAATATCGCCATGTATATTCATCCCTATATCCCTCCTATATGTCATTCGAATTTCGTCAGAAACAGAGGCTCCTACGG
>JAZKJV010000873.1:1185411-1232911 GCA_037367405.1 Ottelia alismoides | reverse complement strand
TTCAAATGAGCCCTTGCTTTCATCCTTCAGATCATGATCTAATGATCCTATTTTATCTCATCCATTCCCTTTTTTTAGCGTCAATCCTTACCATAACAAATCCCCCCGCATTCTCCTCGTGATTGATTTCCTTTTTTGATTCGCAATTAAGTCTCTCCGACGTTGCATTGTATTTATTTTCGAAATTTCCAAAATCATCTATGGATTCGTCTTCCTGCGAAATCTCATCATCTCCAGCGACGAAAGAAGATCTTCTTCAAGTCCTCGATTTGTAAGTTTTTTCATTGTTTATTAGACATTTATTTATTGTTCTTTTGTAGAATTTGATCGTTTGTTTTTTAGTTCTCATTTTCAGTTTCAAATGCGATGGATCATCTGTGAATGGAAACTGATTATGATTCCAAAGAAGCAATGATGAACGATGCTTCATGGATGGATTTGAATCGTGAAAAGATCGTATCAAAAGGAGCGAAGATGGATGTCTTACAATTGGATTTAGATAGCGAAATCATTATTTCAGAAAAATTATATCAAGTTACTGGTGACATTTGCATATGTTACTGATAATATATCATGTATTACTTTTCTATTTTATCATTCTTACTGATTAAAATCCATTCATAATTACTTATGTATCTTAAGAAAATACAAGTTATTTCTATCAAATACAAGTTAAGTAATTTATACGTAGCTATCAGTAACACTTGACATATTGGAAGTAACTAAATAGACTTACATCAGTAATTTATACGTAGCTATCAGTAACACTTGACGT
This sequence comes from Ottelia alismoides, assembly GCA_037367405.1. Lineage (NCBI taxonomy): Eukaryota > Viridiplantae > Streptophyta > Magnoliopsida > Alismatales > Hydrocharitaceae > Ottelia > Ottelia alismoides. The sequence goes on along the minus strand of JAZKJV010000873.1, from coordinate 1,232,136 downwards.
ATTGCAAGTAACTAAATAGACTTACATCAGTAATTTATACGTAGCTATCAGTAACACTTGACGTATTGCAAGTAACTAAATAGACTACATCAGTAATTTATACGTAGCTATCAGTAACACTTGACGTATTGCAAGTAACTAAATAGACTACATCAGTAATTTATACGTAGCTATCAGTAACACATGATGTATTGCAAGTAACTAAATAGACTACATCAGTAATTTATACGTAGCTATCAGTAACACTTGACGTATTGCAAGTAACTAAATAGACTACATCAGTAATTTATACGTAACTATCAGTAACACTTGACGTATTGCAAGTAACTAAATAGACTACATCAGTAATTTATACGTAGCTATCAGTAACACTTGACGTATTGCAAGTAACTAAATAGACTACATCAGTAATTTATACGTAGCTATCAGTAACACTTGAGGTATTGCAAGTAACTAAATAGACTATATCAGTAAAGAAGGCGGGGATGGACATTAGTAACAATTAAAATGAGTACAGTAAAATGGATAATTGTAATAAGTACTTTTTGTATGGACATTAGTAATTTACATACTTAATTACTGATCTCACAACAATAATTACTTGAGAACTGAATATGTATTACTTGAGTAACATGAATGAATTACTGATCTCAGTACAATGTAATATTAGAGATGTAAATTACTGACAACTGTTTCAATATTATTGATCTCGCAACACATAATTACTTACATTCAATATATACATTACTGATCAAATGTACAATGACTATTTATTCGAAATGAAATTAAGGATTTGAATTTATCTTTCCAAAACCGTCTTCCTTTTTTTAAGGACTCGGTATAAATGGAAATAGAAAAGGCTCAAACATATTAATATCCTTCCAAAACCGTGTCCTTCGAAATAGAAAACCATTCAAATGAAAATACACGTGGCGAACCCACATTTGGTGCTCAAAAAAACACAAATGGGTACAGTGCTCTCTGGATATGCCCTCTCTCTCTCTCTTTATATATATATATATATATATATATATGGTGCACTTGAATTGATGTGGCACCTTTCCATTATTATGAAAATGTTTCATCGTAGACCGTGTGATGAGGAGTGTACGAAGGAGATTGAAACCACTATGTGGTTTTCTTGCCAACTAACATTCCTATAATGTGGGATGGTTAAATTAATGCTAAATAACAGTAATACACGTCATTGAACATTCTATATTTAGTACTATGCATATTTAAGTAAACAACATTACAACAAGATTTGATTAAATAAATCACCGCATTTTGAAATATCTTTTATGAAAATACAATCTATTGATATATTTTACATCTAAACGTCATATTTTACAGCATCGACTCTACATATGATTGAGAAAAAAACTTTAAACATGGTGACATTTAGTGTTTATTCAGTTGAATTTAATACGTATTAAGTTTCATAAAATTACAAAGTGCTAACGTAATAAAATAATAAAGGGATCAACACATTGCAAACTCTCGTATACACATATACGAAATGAGAATTTATATAAAATGAAATGAGAATAGGAAAATACACATTGTAGATTTATTTCACATATAAGCACAAATTTACGTATTTGAATTATATTTTACAACGATATTATGCAAATTTGCTCATAAATAATGCCAATTTGACAACTAATTTACCAACAATTATCATATTTTACATAAACAATATCTATTTTAAGAAAAGATACTATACTTTAGTAATTCTTCTTTCAATTAAGATATGTATGTTATGTCTACAATGGATGTATTTAAATTCTCATATTCTTGAAATGAGATATATTTACACTTTCATACAATAAATTACAACGTCATTATTTATTTTACATTAAATGTAGGTGTTTTACTGAGTTATTATGACAATTGGCACTGGCTTATTGACAATATATCTTTTATTTTACTATACTGGATTATATTTTACAAAAGCATGTTATATTTTACAACAATATCATATGTTTTACCTTTTACTAGTTCGTTGGAACTGAGGTTCTTAATTATACAATTGATGTATTCTATTTCACTATTTTATGAAGTTTGATAGAATTACAATTTTTAATAATATATTACAACTACTTCAGTTAATTTAATAAAAAATATTGTATTTTACAAATGTATTATAACAAATTGTATCTAGGAAATGGTATTTTGATGCTTAGTTTAAATAAATTAATTGTATTTTACAAAAATAAGATGTATTTTACAAAAAAAATGTATTTTACTAAATGATAACTAAATAGTCCTTACTGATTTTATGTCTAACAAAAATAAGTACAAATAAAATGACAATATATCCAATGTATCAACTCTTATGTTAATATTAATCATATATTGCGTTTTTAGATTTTTCATTTAGTATTTTTTCGGACTTTCATCAAAGAATATAACCAATGATATATAAAAACTGATTGTTTTACGTATTAAATAGATTATATTAATCATTTTATATTTTACAGAAAAAAAATTGCTGAAGCCTGGAAGATGCAAATGCAGTGAAGATTTTCTTGAGATAAAAAATAGCATACACATTTCTCATTAAAAGAAACAAAATCTGAAAGCAAATATATCTATTGGAAACCAAAAAAATGCAGCAATATTGATGAAAATAGATACAGAAATTTGGACGAATTGATAATAAGAACAAGAATAAACATAAGATATAGTTGATGAAAAAATACCAACCTAGTTAGACATATTGATGAGATCATAGTAATGCGTTCGAAATGGATACAATCGCTAACAATGTTTGAAACGCAATGCAAAAAAAAGGGAAATGGTGTTTTCGAGTAATAGTTAATTATCAAATAAATGATAATTCATCAATTAAGCTAAAATCAATTTGTAATTTAAAATTTTAAATTCTTTCTATTTTTAGGCAAAAACGGAAACAAGCTCTTACGTAATAGAGATGAATACGAAATTGTGGATAATCTAACAAATCGGGATCTTTAACTTAATCAAATATAATTTTAGGAAAGGAAAAAAATGAAGTATATTCAAATAATAATATTACGTAATACCTAATTTGATATTAAACGAGAAGAGAGGTAACACAAATAGGCGACGATGACGAAGAAGGCGCTCCTCTAGACGAATGATTGAGGAGAGCGTCTGCACTAGCAAAAGCACTTTCTAAGGAGGAAGAAGGACAGTCGGCGACGATGAAGGAGATGCAGTCAAACTTGGTTGAAACCATACGTGATCAGGAAGCCGACTCTGACCAGTACAACGAAGGTACATTGTTAGAATTCCAGATCCATCGTTCGAAAGTAAATTTCCAAAGTAAGTAAAATTTCAAAGTAAAAGATATTCTTTATCATTTTTTAATAATTTATATATCTGCTATATGGTATGAACAGAAGGAACTCTCCTTCCAGTTAGCAAAACAAAAAGAGGTTGACGTTGAGAAGGTTCCTCTGAACGTTGAAGATGATTTTGGAAGTATGAAGATTAATGTTTATTTAAGTATAAAATGCATTTTTTAATATGAATATACTCATGACTCATTGCAACCTCAAAAATGATTTTTTGTGTCTCTAACTCTAGGCAAAGGCTATGTACAACACATATGTTACATTGAACACTTTGTTCATTTCATTGATAACCATAGACCCACGCCCAAACAACAAGCACTTTTGACTAAGACTGCTTTTGGGAAGCTAATCAACATAGGACATGTTGAAATCCAACAAAGAAACCTTCAATGGTTGGTTGAACAGTACCAAGGAGGGAGGAATTTCAGGTTTGGAAATAAGGTGGTGAGTTTCAATGATGAAGAAGGTGGAGCAATATTGGGACTACCTAGCTCTGGTTTCTCAATCACAGTGAGAGGTAGATACCTTCAATGGAAATCATTTATATCGCACAAACTATTTGAAGAAGGAATGGTATTCAATAGGAAAAAGTTGAACAACATTCTTGAGGATTATTACAATAGAGATGATGACAACTCGGTCTCTATTTATGTAACATGCTTGATACTCTTGATGTTCGCCACATTCCTTTTCCCAAACAGTTCTTATTCTTTTCCGAAAGATTTGTTACACTACGTAGAATCCCTCGAAGATACACGATTCTTTAACTGGTCTGGAGCTGTAGCAAGAATGATACTCTTCAACATGGATGACGTAGTAAGCAGAGTTCAAAAGAGAAGAGCCGGTTCATCAAGGGTAACATTGGGTTACCTTACATGATGTGTTGCATGCTTATACGTGAGTTCTTCGATATTAATTTTTTATTATATGATGAATAATAAGAATTACTAATAAAACACTTGAATTAGGTATGGATGATGGAGTACTGCTGCAAAGAGCTTGTGGTGAGCAGGGATCTTAGGCCACGGATCAGGAAGTGGGCTGGACCAATCAAAGGGGTTTCCAGATCATTGGTATCAATCAGTTCTGAACTAGTAAGCATGTTAATATGATATATGATATACTGTGTGTCTCATTATTTCAATAGTTTAATTAGTAAATGATCTTCTTTTTATAGATATTGCCTGCTTTGCAACTACAAAAAACTGAAATAGTAAAGATAGGAGCAGACGAGTATGTTTTTTCATTTGAGAAGTTTACCATGAGTGGTTTTATAGTGAGAAGACCAGACATTGTGATAATAAACCCAATCCCAGTACCACCAGATGTTTTAACAAAGAAGGGAAAGCAAAAGATGGAAGAGTTGTGTGACAAAAAAATAGTTGCTTGTATTTCACCTGCAGACCTCATAGTAAAAAAGAAACAAAAAAATGTATGTGTGAAGCATTTTCCTGTGAGATAGAGGAGCTGAAGGCGAAAATTAAAGAAATGAGTGGAATGTATGCAAAAAAGGATGCAGAACACATCCGAATAAATTCTGAAATGAAGTACGAGAATGATAAATTGAGATCTAAGATTCTTGAGCTGCATGAAAAATTCAAAATGATTCATGATCATGATATGATTGATGTTGAACAACATGCTTTCCAATCAGACATGCTTGCACTGACATGCAATGTAACTGATGAGAAAGAAGGAGATTTAGAAAATAGTGACTCAGGTATTGGTGAAAAACTTGAGAATTTAATTTCAGAAATCTGTGATGAAGTTTCAGTGTAGCAATCCAAAGATACGAGAAATACAGTTTCAGCTAAGAACATAGGCATACCTTCATTTGATCTGAACATTGGTGACATTGCACATTCAGATAATGTGCAAACAGAGACAACAACAAAGAAAAGGAAAAGGGAAAAGTCATAATTTAACAAAGCTCAATAATTAAAAGATTGAAACAGTGAAGAGAAGCGAAAAAATCTTTACAAGAAACAATAAAACATGGGAAAGAAGAGCATGAAACACAAGAGGATGACACAGCAAGTGAGGTAAGCCATAGAATATAAAAAAATTTAATAGGTATACATTGATTGCAGATATCGTATAATACAGACTTTTAATACTGCACACAAAACTTTATTTATTCTTAATGATTATGATAGTAATTATTTCTAACATTGTTTGTAATTGATTGAAAAAGAATCAGTATCTATGCGATCTCGTAACCGATTTCATTGGTTACGAGAAAGTATCAGAACAAGCGAAGAAAACAATTCAAGAATTTCTTCGTGATCCTGCAGACAAGTAACTATTTTAAACAAATTCCAAAATTTAAATTTAAATATCTTTAACTTTAAATGTATAATTTATTCGTCAGATTGAATGCCACCTACTTTAGTCTGGGGAATTGGAGCTGTAAAGGGAGAGAAATTCATAACTTTTTGTACGAAAGAATGATCGAAGATTCGGTACGTATTTATTTATTCATTACTTTTTTAAATTCCTTTATGACTAAATTATTTTTTATATTACAGATAATCGACATGTTTATGGGCGTGCTACAACATAAATACTGCACAAATAATGATCATGTCCCGTTTCTATTCACACCAATATTCCAAATGGTGAGGTTCTATATTCTGAAATGATTTTTTTAAAACCATTTTTAATTAACATAATATAATATTCTTGCTTATATTTTTCAGCAATATCTTGTGAATCTTGTGGTTAATGCTGCGCAAAACGAATTTGATAAGCTTGAGGAGCTATATAAAGATAGAATACACATACCAGAGTTGGAGAAAATTTTCACTGTTATTCACACAAGAAACCATTGGCACCTTCTTGTGACTGATTTTTTTATCAAGAAAGTTCTGTTCTTACAATTCAATGAAAGGAACAAAATTCCATAAAAAGGATGTATTGAAATGGGTATGACATAAAATATATTTATATTTTATTAAATGCTTTAATTCAGTATTAATATTATTCTTTTTGAATTACATCTCAGCATGGTTGGATTTCGGAGTACTTCATGAACATCATTCCAGATGAATGCCCTGCAGGTTGGGAAATCATATACGTGCAAGATTGGCCCCCAGCAACCTTTGCAAAGTCTGGATTGTGGTGTCTACGTAATGAAAATGATGGAGTACCTTTGCGAAGGGATGGCGTTGGATTTCACCTACAATGGCATTGACAGATTCAGAGCTGAAATAGCTTCCACATTGTTAACGTGCGATCACATAGAGAGCTCAGCAACTCAGTGATATAGTTGGCGGTCATAATATAAACGCATCTTTAAGTTTTTGCAGTTTAAATTGAAACTATGTATTGTTGCAATGTCTTTAATAGTGTTAACTTTCTAGATTTTCTGTTTAAACCTTATTAAGAACGAAACACTTATTTTCGATATCATGATTATCCTATGTTATATTCATATGCATTGACTATTGATGAATACCCATTCATCACTCTTTATTCTTCTATTTTAGCTACAAAAACCTTTGCAAATACATGTAGATATGTGTAAATAAAAATAATTACCAAAAGCATGCATTGTGTAAAAACCTGTAATTAGCATGTTCTTGTGCAAAAATAAAAGAATAAAGAGTAAAAAGAAAAAAAGAGGGAAATATTTAGAATAAATATTGAGCAACCTAACCCAAGGGAGGGCTCAGCATGGGCCTGACCGCATAAAAGCCAAAGTAGAGGGAGATAGGAGCTCATGTGTATAGACTTTTGTAAATAAATAAAATTATATTTTCCTCACCCAAAAATATGCTTGTATATATTTTGTATATATTTAGAAACTCCTAAAAACAAAATAAAAATTTAAAAATAAAAAATGCAAAAATATCCCTCCACCATGTGCATAGACCATCATCCTTTAACCCTATAAATAAATGTATTTATTTTCAAAAACTTTTTGTGAATATTCTATGGCATATTTTGTAAATAACAGAAATAAAAAGAAACAAAACAAAAATCAAATAAAAATTACAAAATTAAAATTACAAAAATACATTGTATATATACCATGTGTATAAATGTATATATCTATTTATTTCACCTATGTGTATAAATAATAAAAATAAAATAAAAATAGCCTTTTATTCCTCATTTTATTCTATAAATAAATAAAACATAAAATAGGAATAAAATTGTATAAAAATAATAATAAAAAAAATCAAAAATAAAAAGCCTACATATTGTATATATCCCTATATAATGTACATACCTTATTCTTATTTCCAAAAATTAATTAAAAATCACCAAAAAAATAGAAAAAAATAAAAGAAAAATATTTCATGTTGAAAGTTTTTGCAAAATCGGCCATTTGCTGCCTCATTTTTAAGTGTCAAATCTTGTCCACGTGGCAGCATTCCACTGGTCCACGGGGAATGTTGACCCTGGTCAACTCCCCCGCGGACTCTTTCCTTTTTGAGAAGACGCGCGCCGCCCCGCCTTCGCCATTTTCTCCACGCGCCTCCAGCCTGTCGCCCACGCAAACCCCGCGCCCGGATCCTTCGCCGATCATCCGACATCCTCGCCAGATCCTTCGCCGTGAGATCCACGCATTCCATAGCCGTCGCCTCCCAACCCTAATCGAGCCAGCAGCTATATATAGAACCACCTCCGCCGCCTTCGCGCCCCATCTTTGGCTCTTCCCCTTCTTCCCAGTGAACTCCAGAGGCACCGCGAGAGTGACAGCAAGCGATCGCCCCTGTTGCAGCGAGGCGAGGAGGTGAAACCACTGATCCGGCGTTCTTCGCCGCCGTTGCTCCGCCACCAGCGTGAGCACCGAGCCTCGGGCCGAGACGACCCTTGAGGCTACGACCAGGAGCACCCCCTGCTCTTCCCCAGTCTCTCCGACCGCCCAGGTAACTCTTTAGCCTTTCCATTTAGCGTAATTTTTAGTTTCCCCCAATTCGTACCTCCGACGTAATCCGTTGATTTCGGCCATATCGTGTATCTTCTCGATCATCGGAACGCACCGTCACCTTCGCCATTCCCTCACGCACATTCTTCACCCCTTCGCCCAACCCAGATCGCACAGGATCTGGGAATCGAGCTCCACCGTCCTCCGCTCGCCGGAGCTCGCTCACCCCGACGCACCGTTCACCTTCACCCCACCTAACCGGGTCGAGGCACTTTGCCCTCGACCCGCGAAGCTCTTGAGCTATTTTGCAGGTCAAGAGGAGGCCATCTGAGGCCCCCTCATATCCAGGCCAGGAGCTTATCGCCGTCGACCTTGCCGGAGCCCCTCCCGGGCTCGGTTTGGTCATCGGAGACCATCACCAGCTGCGGGACTCCCTCGCGGACCTTCTCCGATCTTCAGGCGCAGCAGGGGAGGTCAGGAGCGCACGTACTGGGCCGGCGAACTTCGCCGGCCACCTGTTCTTCCTCGACCTTCAGGCACCGTTCGATCGCCCTCCAGCTCCAGTTTCAATCCTAGCCGTCCGTTCTAGGAGCGTTAGGCATCGCACGATCAAAGGAGGAGTGATCCGGACCATTTGATCTCGAGATGAGGCGCAGCTGAGCCGACACCGTCAGATCCTCCACGTGTCTTCGTCTGAGCCATCCGATCACGCCAAGGGTTGCAGGAGTGAGGCGCCTCCGCCTCTCCACCGTCGGATCTACACGTGGCGCACGCTCCGCCCTTGGATCGTAATAAAGGGGTAATTTACCTTAGGCCCCCTCGTAGTTTATGTTTTCACTTTCAGTCCTGTAAATATTTTATGCGTTTTATTTACGTAGGGTAAATTGCACATTGGACCACGTACTTCTTCGTATTTGCATTTAAGCCCTTGTTTGTGTGAGACACGTGCATCGACACGTGATATTTTGGTGTATTTGCAATATTAATCCTGTAGTTCTGGACGTTCCTTAATGAATGAAACATTTTCAGTAATTGCATTTATGCCCCTGTGAGCATTTTATTTGCACATGTGCGTCTTTTAATGGGATTTTTGCATAACAGTCCCTGGACTTTTAGGTACGAGTTACCAAAAGGTCCTAGGACTTGTTTTTCTTACATATAGGTCCCTGAGTGCCCCAGACACGCGCCTCGCACGTGATTTCTTGGGTATTTTGCACCAGGACCCCCAGAGCTTTGGGTATTTGCACTTTGGTCCCTGTGCACAGTGCCCCCTTTTGGATTTTGAATAAAATATCAAATCACCTCCAAATTCAATGAAAATTTGATACATGGCTCCTGCCATGGTGTAGGATTTTTGAGAATTTTCGAGGACATTTCTGAGTTTATTTGTTATTTTTAAAAATTCAAAAACGCTTATTTTTGGCACTGTTTAGCTTGAAAAATCACAAAAAAATATAAAAACCCTCTCAAAAATTCTATAAAAATTAGTTACTGTTTCTTGTGTGTTTCTTGATTTTCTAGCCAATTTTGGCTATTTTTCACTGCTTAAAAACACTAAAAACTTAAAAACACCTCAAAACTCCTAAAAATCATAATAAATAATTTAAAAACCCAAAAACAATAATTTTGGTGCTCAAATTTTCCTTGTTTTCTTTAGTATACAGGAAAATTACCTCCAGTTCCCTTTGAGATCCTTAGATATTTTATCTTTGGGTTTTGGACCTGGCTGGACAGTACCTTGTCTTTTTAGCACTGTTTGATTTTTAGAAAATAAAATACACCTTATAAAAATCCCAAAAATTCACCAAAAACACTTAAAAACCTAAAAAACATAAAAACATTTTTTCTTGAATTTTTGCTTGATTTTTGATGCTTTAAATAAATTGCTCAAGTGTGCTTGTTTTTAGTCTTTCTTATTTTCTTCCTATATTAAAAAAATCCAAAAAAATTAAAAACCATTAAAAAACCACAAAAATACTTTGCCTTTTATTTTACTCATTTTGACTACTTCGTAGGCTTTTTAAGCCAATCCGTGCTCCTTGTGTTCGACCCTGGGTGCTATACCAGGTTAATATCATAGCTGGACCGCTGATTTTGTGCTTGATTGATTTTATTCGTTCTAGTGGTCTGATTTTTTCTTGATTGAGTGACTCTGAGTGATAGAGGTCGCAACGACCTATTGAGTACCTTTACCTCTGTCATTTGGTCGCTTATCAACTATCAGGTTACATGTTGTACCAAGTAAATACATGTTTGAAAGGAAGACAAAGTATGTATTCTGATGGTCGATAATGAACATGGTTTTCTGATTACAAGTGTGTTTTCTAATGGTCGAAAATCTTCTTATACGTTTATGATTCACAATCCAATGATTAATGTATGTTTGTTATTACGCTTCCTGAGTTAGACTTCTTCTTCCAAATAGAAACATAATTTTTTATTTAAATTATGATAAGTAATCATAAAATATTGAATAAATTTGTAATTCTATATAAAAGAATGTAAATTATTGAAAATAATTGTAATATAAGGCATGCACAAGTAAGTTATATATCACCAGTTTAATATAAAAGTACCAATAAGGATTTGTACAATGATTAGTATACAATACGAATTAATATTACCTTTTATCTTGTACAATAATGACTTATATTAGCAACTATCTGAAAGCTATTATAGAATGATAATATATGTTGTATAGGACTGAACTTATAAGACTGAAAGTTCATTTTGTACGTTATAGTTTCACATAATAATAGAGCACTGAAGTACTGTGTATTATTGTATGTTACGAGTTCATAATATTCCACAAAGAAATGACACCGATAACCATTGCATAAAATAGAGGCAGTCATGTATCCATTGTAAAATAATGAAAATTTATGTAAAACATCATAAAGGAATGTAAAATTTTGATAATATATGTAAATTAACGCACTTATATGTAAAAATCATACATCCAAATTAAAATAGAAGTACTACGAAACTTTTATTGCAATAAGAATACATATAACAAGGCTCTTGTACAAGAAGTAATCATAATCGCACATATCTTAAAGGTATTATTGAATAATATAAATTCATAGCACCTAGATATTATGCATTATGGTCTCTTATTAGCAAATATCTAAACATTAATATTGTGAAATATGATATAAATTTTATGATTAAATACGCGGATATGTCTGCTTTTATGTTAATAAAGGGCACATGTATTAGGATTGTTGATAATAAATATTTAATAATGTAATATTGAAATGTGTCACAGAAATATGTGAACTTTAGATCAAAGCCCTCATAAACAGTTAATAAGTCTTAGCATACATTACGTATACTAAGAATGAATGACAAGTATAATTAAACAGTTAAAAACCCTGATAAACAGAATCATTAAACAAGTATTAAATGAATGGCACATACATCCAAATAATATTATTTTGAACTTATATGACTGAAAGTTAATGTTTAACATTGAACATTAACATCACAAAAAAAACAAAGCTGTATTACTGTCTGATACATCTGAACTTAAACAATAAAAGAACACAATTTTTAAATTCTATAATAATTGAAAAAAGTACGACAAGCAAAAAAATATATAAAATATAAAAATTCAAAGACTAATAAGCAGCTAAACGTCAAAGCTCGATTACCGTCAAGTATCTTTCCGTAAATTGCAAACCTACAAAAATAATATAATAATTTGAATACAATAAGCAACATTTAATTGTTTTATATGAAATATAAAAAAAGATACATCAAATTAAAAAATATATTCTCTTACCTTAAAAGAATTTGATCAATTCATGCTAATGACGGTCGTCCTCGCCTTCATAAATAAGAACAAGGATTAATGAATTAAAAGTAAAAATTAATAAGTAAAGAATGTTAAAATTTACCATGATTCGTAGATTTGTTATTAGGACAATTTCTAAAATCATGACCAACATTGTATTTGAGGCAAGATTTGCATTGTCGACCTCTATTTCTTCTTATCTTAGATTCCGATCTAATACGATTTCCAACGTCCTTGGGTCTACCACCTCGACCGCTTCCTTTCATTCTAGCAACATTTGGTTCTTTAAAAGATGGTTCAGTAATCATATCTGGATCATTTGAATTGTTCTCTGTTGTAAAGCTCGAAGAAGGTTTGTTACTTATCATAAGATCAATATTGCTACATAAATCACTTAATTTTTCTTTAGCAAATAAGAATATATCCTCATCCTGTTCGAGTGAAGCTGAAATAATATGCAAACACAATTGATTCAGCTGAGACGGCCTTTCTTGGTGTGCAACTTTCACATAAATAGGATAATTTCCGGATTTTTTAATGGTTCTTGTCCACCTTTTCAATATATATTCATCATTCAGAAGCTCCACATTCTGTATCTTCAAAACTGCAAGTATATGCCTACATGGATATCCAAAGAATTGCATGTTCTTGCATTCACAAGCAAGAAAATCTCTTTCCATAGACGAAGAAACACATAATTCTTCCTCGAGTTTCCCAATATATGACATAAAATATTGACAGTAATCCAGAGAGTTCGAATGAGTTCGAACATTAAGTTCCTTCACTTCATTCAGTTCAAACCGAAATTTGTAAAACATGAATTTGCTGTATATACAAACCATCTGTACCTCCATCTTCCATTTGAAGTTTGATTTTGGAGTATATACCTCACCAATGTTATCCATGTCATTCTCTCTTTCCCTGCGTCGTTGAATTGCACATTGAAATCTACATACAAATTCTAGCAAAGAGTTTTGTTTAGTGTTGTGGTGTTGCAAAAATGCATTCATACTTTCACTCCGTTGTGTACTACGTTGACCAGCCCAGAAATAATCCTTAAGATATAAACTAATCCATTTATATCTGATGCTATATTTCTCATTCAACCAGACATTAGATGATAAATCATATTGATCAATAATCTTGGACCACTTTTGCTCAAATTCACTTATAGTTGTACTTTTCCATACAACTGTGGAAAACGCTGAAAGAAAATCATTTATATCTTTAATCTTTCCAAGCTTACTTTTAAGCTTGGCCATTATATGCCAAGTGCAGAATTTATGAACAGTATGTGGAAAACATATCCTAACAGCTGCACAAATTGCCGGATCTTCGTCTGTGATTATAGGAATTGGATGTTTACACATTACTTCTAGAAATTTCTCAAATAACCACGAGAATGACTCGGTTGTCTCTCTGCTCATGAATGAATTTCCAAAAAAAATTGTATAACCGTGATGGTCAACACCACAAAAAGATCCAAAGATCAGATTGTATTCATTGATCCTATATGTTGTGTAGAATGGTATTGTATAACCGAATAATTTGTAATCTTCAATAGAGGCACTATCAATCTATATACACTGAGTAAGTCTGTTCCTATCATCGGTTGTGTAAGCATAGTAAAAATCAGGAGTATTGGCCTTACAAGTTTCAAAATGTTCAATTAGAAGGTGAACGTCCATCCCAATACGTTGTTTTTTCTCTTTTCTGTTTAAGTTGTAAATATCTCGAACAATACTACCAACTTGATCGCTAGACATGTTTATGAATGATGAATACCCATTCATCACTCTTTATTCTTTTATTTTAGCTACAAAACCTTTGTCAAACACATGTATATTCATGTAAATACAAATAATTATCAAAAAGCATGCATTGTGTAAAAATGAATAATAAGCATGTTTTTGTGTATAAATAAAAGAATAAAGAGATAAAAGAAAAAGAGAGAGATATTTAGAATAAATATTGAGCGACCTAATCCCAAGGGAGGGCTCAGCATGGGCCTGACCGCATAAAAACCCAAGTAGAGAGAGATAAGGAAGCTCATGTGTGTAAATATACCTGTAAATAAGATAAAAATATTTTCCTCTTATAAAAATAAAAACGAGTTTGTATATATTTATATATATTTGTAAATATTAAATTAAAAATAAAAATAAGAAAAATTAAAAAGAAAATAAAAATACCCTTCCTTGTATATATCCACCATGTACATAAGACCACATAGCTATTTATTTTTCCCTATAAATAAATAAATTAAAATCCCATAAAAAGTGTACATATTCTATACCTCATGGTGTAAATAAATAAAATAAAAATCATAAAAACAAAAATAAAATAAAAAGAAAACAAAAATAAAAATCAACATCACCATAGTATATATACCACTATTGTATATAAATAAACCTATTTATTTACCCCTTGTAAATAATTAATAAAAATAAAATAAAAATACCTAAATATTCCAAATTTTATCTTGTAAATAAATAAAATATAAAATTCGAATAAAAATGTACAAAATTAAATATTAAAAATTCAATATTGTGTATATACCTATATATAATACTATATTGTAAATACCTAATTTTCATTTCAAAAAAAATAAATAAAAATCATAAAAAAATAGTTTAAAATAAAATAAACATTTTTCACGTTTTGAGTTTTTATTAATTCGGCCATTTGCGATTTTTAATTTAATTTCCAAATATTTTCGACGTGGCCTCTCCTAATTGGTCCACGGGGGATGTTGACCCCCCGGTCAACTCCCCCCCTTGGACCACATCCCCGCGGATCTGCACGCCCGACCCGATTTCTCCTATTTTTAGCGTCACGATTCGATCACCAAAAACCCTAACCCTGGGTCCTATTTCTTCCTGGTTCATCTCTGATCCACGCCCGGGGTGGGTTTAAGGGGTCCGAGCTCCGATTTTCTCGCCCGACACCCAGTTAGCCGGACCCCTAATCATATAAAGCATCAGCTCCGGCCGAACTTCCACTCATCTTTGGTCAGCTCATTCCACCCCAGGACCTTCATTGCTCTCGCCTGAGTGACAGCTCGCGATTGGCTGTGTTGCAGCGAGGAGGGAGTGATCGGACCATCGATCCGACGACCTAGCACCGTCGTGCGTCGCCCAGACGTGGTGCTCGAGCCTCGGGCATCGATGGCCCTCGAGGCTAGGACCCAGAGCTCCGTCAGCTCGTCCCCAGTCGACATCGACCATCAGGTAGCCTTAGTTCCCCCTAGTTTTAGCTAATTTTCGTTTACCTCCAATTTCACCTATCGTCATCGACCGTCGATTCCGACCGCCTCCGACCGCCTTTCGATCATCGGACGACACCATCACCTTCTCCTCACTCCCCTGCACCTTCTTCGCCCATCCGTTCACCCCAGTTCGCACTGGAACTGGGATCCGAGCTTCTCCGTCGTCGCTTCGTCGGAGCTCGCCCATCTCGACGCACCGTCCACCCGCTTCGCACCTAACAGGGTTGAGGCATTTTGCCCTCGACCCAGCTTGCTCTTCGTGCCATTTTGCAGGTCAGAGGAGGACCATCTGAGGTCCTCCATCTTCAGCACAGGAGCTTGGGCTCCGCCGATGTCGCCTGGGCTCTCCGGAGCTCCATTGCGCCATCGGAGGGGTTCTCCAGACGCGGGAGGCTCCGGCGAGTTTTGTCCAATCTTCAGCAGCCCCTGCAGAGGTCCTGAGCGCTCACAGTCCTCCGGCGAAGTTCGCCGGTGAGGAGTTCCTCCAGGATCCTCCTCTGCCGTCCGTTCTACCCCGGAGTTCCAGATCACTTGCGGATGGTCCGATCAGGGCTAAGAGGAGGCCCAGCAGCTACCGTCAGATCGACACGTGGCCCCCTCTCAGCCCTCCATCCAGCGAGGGTTAGCGCCCGTCACTCTCGACCGTTGATTCCCCACGTGGCACGCCCTCCACCGTTCGATTATCGCCGAGGATCCCTTCGTTGAGGTGCACCCTGCTCCAGACCGCATGATCTTCCACGTGGCGTCCATCTGGCCCTCGGAATATAATAAGGGGTAATTTCTCTTAGGCCCCCGTTCTTTTAGTTTTTAATATTTAGTCCTGTAAATATTCTATCAAGTTTATTTTATTTTGGTACATTTGCATAGTGGACCTGGTAGTTTTCGTTAATTGCATTTCTACCCCTGCCTGTTGTGGTCACGTGCATCGACACGTGTATTTATGGTGAAATTGCATGTTTTGGCCTGTTGTTTCTGATGGTTATGGATTGAAATATCTTTTTACATATTTGCACATCTACCCCTGTGAATGTTTTATTTGAGCATGTGCTGAATATCATGGCAATTTTATACTTTAGCCCTCTGGACTTTTAGTACGAGTTACTAATAGGTCCAGGGACTTAAGTTTTATTACAAAGAAGTCCTTGAGTGCCCCAGACACGTGCATCGCGCGTGTGGATCTGGGAATTTTGCACCGGACCCCCCTGAGTTTCCTGTACTGTTACTTTTAGGCCCCCAAAACATATTTTTCATTGCAATCAGGTCCCTGTGACTGTGGGCTCTTGTTTTCTCTGAATAAAATATCAAATCTACTCCAAATCAAGTGAAAATTTGACACGTGGCTCCTGCCACTGTGTAGAATTTTCACTGAATTTTGAGAATTTTTTGGAGCCATTTTGTTATTTTTAAAAATTCAAAAACATCCATTTTTCTTACTGTCTAGTTATAAAATTCACAAAAAAATTAAAACATCTTTAAAAATTACAAAAAAATCAGAATTTGTTTGTTTTGCTGTGCTTGATTTTCTGACCATGTTTGGTCATTTTTGGACTTATAAAAATTACAAAAATTAAAAAACCTTGAAAACCTCATAAAAATTCTAATAAATAATAGAACAATAAAAAATTCTTAAACTCAGCTGTTGAATTTTTCTATTTGTTTATATTTTATAGGAAAAATACCTCCAAGCTATTTGAAGTCCATTATATATTTTATTTTGGCCTTTGAAGCCCGGCTGTACAACAACACTGTTTTCCTTTCTTATCTCATTTTATAAAATTCCATAAAATCAAAAAATATCAAAAATTCACTAAAAACATAAAAAAATATAAAAAACATAAAAATATTTTTGTTTGAATTTTTGGAGTAATTTTGAGTGTCTAAATAATTGTTGCAAGTTGCTTGTTTCATTGTTTTCTTGATTTATTTATAACTAAAAATTCCAAAATATATATATATATTGAAAAATCCACCAAAAATAATTTTCTTTTATTTGTTTTTATTTTAGACTACTTCGTAGGTGATCGCCGAAAAATCATGAGCAACTAAGGTGGAAAAATATAAACAAAGGTCGTTGCGACCTCAGTCGCTCAAGAGATCAAACGAACATAAAGAAAAATGAAGTTCAGACCACCAAACTCAGATAAAAATCAATCAAACACGATAGCGGTCCTGGCTATTAGATTAGCCTGGTATAGCGACCAGGGTCGGACTCAGGGAGCACGTGATGGCCTTGCGGCCTACGGAGTAGTCAAAAATATCGAAAAATAAAAGAAAACTGTTTTTGGTGGATTTTTAATTGTTTTTAATTTTTTTTGTATTTTTAGTTAATTAAGAAAATAAGGAAAACAAATAAGCAAGCCAACACAATAATTTATTTAATGCATCAAGAATCACTCAAAAATTCAAATAAAAATGTTTTTATGTGTTTTATGATTTTTACTGTTTTTAGGTAATTTTTGGTATTTTTCTTATTTTTATTTAATTTTCTAAAAGAATCAAACAAGGCAAGAAAACAACGGTACTGTCTAGCCAAGCTTGGAGGACTTAGATAAAATATCTACAAATCCCCAATAACCATGGAGGTAATTTTCCTGTAAAGAGAAAGAAACAAGGAAAATTTAGGTACCACAATTATTATTTTTGAGTTTTTAAATTAATTATTAGAATTTTTATGAGGTTTTGCGTGTTTTGTAATTTTTATGAGTTTTATATAATGAAAAATGACCAAATTTGGTCAGAAAATCAAGCAAGACAAAACACACAGTAGCTAAATTTTTTTATAATTTTTAGATGAGTTTTAATATTTGTTTGTGAATTTTTAAATCAGACAGTAAAGAAAATGCGTGTTTTTGAATTTTTAAAAATATAAATGAAATAAAAAATGTCCCCAAAAATTCTAGAAAATTTTACAATATGGCAGGAGCCATGTTTCCAATTTTCATTGAATTTGGAGTGAGTTTGCTATTTTATTAAAATCAAACACAAGGGCGCAATACAGAAGACCTAAATGCAATTAAAATAGGTTCTAGAGGGTCCGGTGCGAAATTCCCAAGTATCCACGTGCAAAGCGCGACCTGGGGCACTCAGGGACCTATTCGCAAGAAAAATAAGGTTCCTGGACTAATTAGTAACACGTACTAAAAGTCCAGGGGCCTCAATGTAAATTACCCACTAAAATAACGCACATGCACAAATTCAACACTCAAAGGGGTATTTCTGCTAATATAAAAACTATAAATCCATTCATTAACACCCTGAAACTATAGGTCTAAATATGCAAATAACCCAACAAAGTTAACGTGACGATGCACGTGGTCCACGTAGACAGTGGCATAAATGCAAATAAAGTAAATACGAGGTCCAAAGTGCACAATGTCCAAAATAAAATGAACGGGATAAAATATTTACAGGACTAACTAATAAAAACCATAAACAAGGGGGCCTAAGGGAAATTTACCCCTTATTAAATCACGAGGGACGGATGTGCGCCACGTAGCAGATCTGACGGGTGGAATGGCGAAATGCACAACGAAGGGAACCCTCGGTGAGATCGAGCGGCTGGGATGCTCCCACGTGGAAGATCAGACGGCGGTGCTACAACGTGGGTCTGCGAAGGGGGCCTGGCTCGGATCGGACAGCTGAGACGAGGACATGTGGAGGATCTGACGGTGACTGCTCAACTGCGCCTCATCTTAGGATCGAACGGTCTGGATCAACTCCTCCTTTGATCGTGCGGTGCTGGCGCTCCTGGAATGGATGGTTTAGATTGAAACTGGAGCTGGAGGGTGATCCAACGGTAGCTGAAGGTCGAGGAAGAACTGATGGCCGGCGAACTTCGCCGGCCCGCTGCGCGCACTCCCGGCCACCTCGCGGGGCTCTGATGATCGGCGAAGACTCGTGGTGGGCTCCCGCGTCGGCTGGTACCCTCCGATGACTCGACGGAGCTCTGGGGAGCTCCGGCGAGGTCGGCGGAGGTCGAGCGGTTGCACCTTAATGGTCGGGCCCTTAGACGGGCTCGATTGGACCTGCAAAACACAGCAGAACGCTCGCGGGTCGAGGGCAAAGTGCCTCGACCCTGTAAGATGGGGTGACAATGATCGGTGAGGCGGGGCGGTCGAGCTCCGGCAATGCGACGGCGGAGGAACTCGAAACCCCAGCTCTTGTGCGAGCTAGGTTAAATGGAGGGGAAGAGAACGTGCGCGGGGAGAAGGCGAACGTGATGGGATGCTCCGATGATCGGGGAATCGATGAGAATGGAAAGAATCGAAGAAGAACGAAAATGGGTCGATTTGGGCGAAAATTGAAATTAAAGAAAAGGAAGAAGAAATCGTTGCCTCGCGGGTCGTCTGATGGCACGAATCTGATCACTCAGGTAAAAGGTCGTCGATGGTCGTTGCGACCCAAGCAATCAGACTCAGTCAATCGAGAAAAAGAGACCACCAAATATGATAAAAATCAATCAAGCACAAACAGCGGTCTTGCTATTTTATTAACCTGGTATAGCGACCAGGGTCGAACACAAGGAGCACGTGATGGCGTTGCGGCCTACGAAGTAGTCAAAAATAAAATGAAAGAAAATAAAATGTATTTTTGGTGGATTTTAATTTTTATAATTTTTTTGGATTTTTAAAGAGTTAAGTCAATAAAGAAAACAAATGAACAAGGCAATTCAACAATTTATTTAATGCATCAAAAATCAATCAAAAATTCCAATAAAAATGTTTTTGTGTATTTTATGTTTTTTACTATTTTTTGTGAATTTTGGGATTTTTCTGATTTTTATTTAATTTTCTAAAAAATCAAACAAGGTAAGAAACTGAAGGTACTGTCCAATCAGGAGTAAAAGGACAATTTAAAATGCAAAAAGGGCTATTTATCTCCTGGAGGAAATTTTCATATAAACTAGAAAGTTTAAGGAAAATTTGGGCATTGGAATTATTATTTTTGAATTTTTAGATTATTTATTATAATTTTTATGAGTTTTTAGGTGTTTTTCAATTTTTATGGGTTTTATACAATGAAAAATGACCAAAATTGTCAGAAAATCAAGCCAAGACAATTGAGACGGTACCTAATTTTTTTTAGAATTTTTAGACGAGTTCTAATATTTTTTGTGATTTTTCAAGTCAGACAGTAAAGCAAATGCGTATTTTTTATTTTTTAAAAATAGCAAATGAAATCAAAAATGTCCCCAAAAATTCTAGAAAATTTTACATCATGGCTGGAGCCATTTGTCCAATTTTCATTGAATTTGGTTTTAGTTTGATATCTTATTCAAAAAGAAAACCAAGGTACAGTGCATAGGGACCTGTACGTAATTTCCAAGAGTTCTGGGGGGTCCGGTGCAAAAATCCCAAGAAAACACGTGCACAGTGCGTGCCTGGGGCACTCAGGGACCTATATGCAAAGAAAACAAAGTTCTGGGGCTATTTGGTAATAGGAACCAAAAGTCCGAGGACTTGTTTGTAATTTACCCACAAATATCACGCACATGCGTATAAAAACAACTCACAGGGACATATCTGCAATTATCCAAAAGTATTCGTTCATTCCATAACATGGCAGAACAACAGGCTAAATATGCAAAATATCCCAAAAGGCACGTGTCGATGCACGTGCTACACGACAAACAGGGGCATATATGCGAATAAAATAAAAATCAGGGACCTCAGTGCAAATATACCAACGCAAATAAAACTCTAAAAATATTTATAGGACTAAACGCTAAATAAACTAAAGAGAAGGGCCTAAGTTTAAATTACCCTTTATTAAGTCGACCGACGGATGGGCGCCACGTGGGTAGATGGACGGCTGGGAGTGGGTGGCGCCCAACGAAGGCAGCCCTCGTGCGGATCGAATGGTCCAGGGCCCTCCACGTGGAGATCGGACGGTCCTCATAAGCAGTGGCCAAACCCTCGGTGAATCAACGGCGGCGATCGCACCTCCACGGATCTGACGATATCTGCAGCTCCGCGAATGAACGGACGAGATCTGAACTGGAGCGTCGAGGTCGATCGGACGGTCGACGAAGGTCTTGGAAGAACTGTCGGCCGGCGAACTTCGCCGGCCAGATGCACGCACGGTAGACCTCCCCTGCTGCTCCTGATGTGCGGAAAGGCTCCGCCGTGAAAGTCCGCAACTGATGCGATGCTCCGATGAAGGCGGGGAGCACTGGAGAGCTACGGCGACGCGGAAGACCTGGAGCTCCTGTGCATGAGCTTCTGGCCTCCAGATGAGGCTCTACGGACGATGTAACCTGCACAGGAAGAGAGCTGGGTCGAGGGCAAACTGCCTCGACCCATCAGAGCGGGAAATGGATGGGCGGTGCGTCGAGATGATGGTTCTCTGGCGAGCGGCGGAAGGGAAGAACCGATGTCCCTGCTCTGGGACGAGCCAGGGGGGATGGAAGGTCGGAGATGGTGGAGAGAAGTCTAGTGAAGGTGGTAGAGGTGTCGGAAGGGCTAATGGGTAGACGGAGGCGAAGGGCAGAGCTGGCGTAGCTACACTACTGATAACGGAAATTTCCTAATCTAAGCTAATCTACGAGCTAAGAAGGCTACCTGGCGGGTGTTGTCGACTGGGCTGAAGCTCGGCGAGCTTTTGGGTCATTGCCTGCAAGGGGGCTCCGTCTCCCCGAGGCTTGGCGCGCTTGCGGCGGCCCACGGCGGCGAAAGCAGCCGGATCAGTGGCTCCCAGCTTCCCGGGCCTCGCTGCTACTCCGAAGAACGCGACTGTCACTCAGGAACTCCGGAGGAGGTCACAGGCGACGAGGGGGAGATCCAAAGAAGAAGAACAAGATCGTCGGAGCTGAGGTTTTATATGATCAAGGGTCCGAGAAGAAGAAGGTCGGGCGAGTCACTCGCGACTCGGATCCCTAAGACCCACCCCGGGCAAGAATCAGGGATGATCAAGGGTCAATCGGATCCCAGGGTTAGGTTAATCGGTTAACGGATCGAGTGGGAAATAAATCGAGAAGTCGGGTCATCAACCAGATCCGCAAGGGCAGAGGGTCCGCGGGGGAAGTTGACCGGGGTCAACAAACCCCCGTGGACCAATCAGAATCCGCCAAGTTCAATTTATTTGTTTATTTATTTAAAATAGTAAATGATCGAATTAATAAAAACTTAAAACATGAAAAATATTTATTTTATTTTTCTATTTTTTGTGATTTTTAATTAATTTTTCAAGATAAAAAAAAAGGTATTTACACTTTATGCTATATATAGGTATATGTACAATATAGGGTTTTTGATTTTTGATTTTTAATTAGTTATTTTTATACATTTTTTATCCCTATTTTATATTTTATTTATTTATCATAAAATTAGGAATAAAAAGAGTATTTTTTTATTTTTATTATTTACATACATAGGTGAAATAAATAGATATGTACATCTATGTACAAGGTATATTTACAATATATTTTTGGTTTTTATTTTTGTTATTTTTATTTTGTTTTTACTTTTGTTATTTTTATTTTATTTATTTACAACATAAAAGATGGAATATTTACAAAATTTTTGGAAATTAATTTTATGTATTTATAGGGTAAAATAAATATAGGAGTGGCTATGTACATGATGAATACTCACAAGGTGAAGGTTTTTGTTTTCTTTTTAGTTTTCTATTTTTATTTTGATTTTTATATTTATAAATATATATACAAGTATTCACAAGTCCATTTTAGTCTCTTTTTGGAGGAGAATATTTTTATTATATTTACAAATATATTTACACACATGAGCCCCTATCTCCCTCTACTTTGGCTTTTATGCGGTCAGGCCCATGCTGAGCCCTCCCTTGGGATTAGGTCGCTCAATATTTATTCTAAATATTTCCCTATTTTTCTTTTTACTCTTTATTCTTTTATTTTAGCACAAAAACATGCTAATTATTAGTTTTTACACAATGCCTGCCTTTTGCTAATTATTTATATTTACATGAAGATACATGTATTTGTAAAGGTTTTTGTAGCTAAAATATAAGAATAAAGAGTGATGAATGGGTATTCATCATCATCGTGGCCCGAGGCTCGAGCTCCTGCTTTAGGCGGAGCGCGGCGGCGCTAGCTCATCGGATTGATGGTCTCGCACTCCCTCCTCGCTGCAACACCACGGGGAGCGAGCTGTCACTCTCGCGGATGTGATGGAGGTCCTTGGGTGAAGAATGGAGGAGCCAAAGATGGGGAAATCATGTGGCGGATCTCGGGATTTATACTCCCAGGGGTCCGGCTAGGTTTGATCGGGTAGGGCTGCTCAGAGCACGGACCCTGAGGCGGGTGTGTCGGCGAGGGTCTCGGATGCACGAAGAAAGAATGGGACCCGGGGTTTAGGCGAATGGCTCTCGGATCATGCGAGTAAAATTTGGAGAAACACGGGTCGGGTGCGAGATCCGCAGGGGTTTGGTTCGCGGGGGAGAGTTGACCGGGGGTCAACAAACCCCCGTGGACCAATCAGAATCAGCCACGTCAAAAATATTTAAAAATTCAATTAAAAATAACAAATGGCTGAATTATTAAAAACTTAAAACATGAAATATTTTTGTTTTATTTTTTTCTATTTTTTGGTGATTTTTAATTAATTTTTCAAAATAAAAATAGGGTATGTACATAGTACGGCTATATATAGGTATATGTACAATATACGATTTTTTTTATTTTTAATTAGTTATTTTTGTGCATTTTATTCCTATTTTATATTTCATTTATTTATAGTATGAAATTAGGAATAAAATGGTATTTTTATTTTATTTTTATTATTTATATACAAGGGTGAAATAAATAGGTATATACATCTATGTACATGGTATATTTACAATATTATTTTTGGTTTTTTATTTTGTTATTTTTATTTTGATTTTTGTTTTTATGGTTTTTTTATTTTATTTATTTACAACATAAAAGATAGAATATTTACATAATTTTTGGAATTTTAATTTATTTATTTATAGGGTGAAATAAATATAGGAGTGGTTATATGTACATGAGGAATATGCACAAGTGGATGTTTTGTTTTCTTTTTGATTTTTCTATTTTTGTTTTGATTTTTATATTTACAAATATATACAGTATATACAAACCACTTTTATTCTATTTTTAGAGGAAAATATATTTATTTTATTTATAGGTCTATTTACACACATGAGCCCCTATCTCCCTCTACTTTGGCTATTATGTGGTCAGGCCCATGCTGAGCCCTCCCTTGGGTTAGGTTGCTCAATATTTATTCTAAATATTTCCCTCTTTTTCTTTTGTCTCTTTATTCTTTTATTTTTGCACAAAAACATGCTAATTATTAAACTTTATACAATCCATGATTTTGATAATTATTTGTATTTACATGAATATACATGTATTTGCAAAGGTTTTTGTAGCTAAAATATAGGAATAAAGAGTGATGAATGTGTATTCATCACCCCCCTATACTTAACTTTTGCTAGTCCCTTAGCAAACACTTATTTGAAAAAGAAGTGAAAAAGAAAGAAAGAAAAAGAAAAAGAGGAGAATGCACATGGATTAAGGTTGATCATTAAACTAGCCTTCATTAAATTGAAATATGGAGCTCGATCAGATCTTTGGATTATTGATGTGTCGGAACCTTATTTAGACTTAAGCTTAAAACTCAACGGCCTCTAAGTTCCACCAATCTATGGATAAGACTCCTCAATAAACCAGATCAGAATAAGTCTACATACACAAACTCTAATGACCATGAATCTTTCCATGCAGTGTAAGTGATATGTAGCTCCCCACCTCAGAAGTAACAAAGAAACAACCTCCCTCAACCTGGTAACTCTAATGCCTCGGTCTAGCAACTCTTTCCTCGAGAAACGGGGTATTCCCTTCTAAGTTCAAGTGCAACCGGCTCAAGAAGAGGGGGAATAAGAGGTATAGACTTTTGGGAGCTCAACCAGTGTAGCTAAGTCTCCTGTTGCAAGCTTCATGAGATGTAACATGGATACCATAAGCTTTTGCTTTATTTGACTATATACACTCCGGTGGGGTTATTAAATTTTCAATCCGACCCACCACTTTTTTGGAGTTCTTTTTGCATTTTTTTCAAGTGCATCTGTACAACATATCTACATGGTGCAGCATATATACAAGAAATTTTCCTCTTGAGCCAGTACACTATCCCTCTTTTGAAGCTTTATTGCAACCCACGGCTTCTGTCTTTAGGCTTCATCACCACTAGACCAAGTTGAGACGCACTTCCTTCACTAGAAGAAGAAGAGAGGTTCCGCCTAGAAATACTACCCTCATATGCTACCCCAAGCCAAAGGAAACTGCCTCCTCACCACCTCATCCGTGGAGAGCTATGTGTAAAGTGCTGGTGCAAGTCAAGCCATTGTCTCTAAGAGTCATGCGTGTGTTGTTAAGTGCTCTACTTAGGCTCATCAAGATGACATATGCTCATAGCCTAGTGGACTCAAAGAATTAAGTTCTTATGGACCTGAAAAGCCTTAACCCTAAGCCCTATAAGGTTCCTCTTAGAATTAGGTGGATTAAGATCTTAATCAAGCTCCATTTCCCAATTTAATTCCAGGCTTAGTTTAAATGTCAACTATCATACAGGAAAACTATATACATATATACAAAGATGCTATTCACACATATTTACAATCGTGCAAAAAATTTTGAAAAATGTTTTGAAATCATGAATAGATGGATGCATGAAGTGCAAGTTTTGCAAAAGTATTTACACACATTTACACAAGATTTTTGCAAACTTTTGATTTTCAAAACATTTTGGAAAAATTTTGTACTATATACATAATTTTGATGAGAAAATATTTACACAAACTTTACACAAAAGATTTTTGAAAACATTTTTACAAAAATAATTTGTACACTAGCTATGTATGTGCAATAAAAGAATGATTATTTACGGGAAAATTTTTTATTTTTGTGATTTTTAGGGTTTTTAGCCATTTTATTTATTAACACACTCACACAAAGTACGAGTTATGGCTAAAGTATATATGAAATATATACACCCCCCCTATACTTAGCTCGAACGATGTCCTCAGAGTGATCAAGAGCGATGAAGAAGACATAACTCGTGCTTAGTATGGGGACGTGAAAAGGAATGGTTATAAACAGGGATGAATCAAAGAATAGAAGGAATAGAAGATCAAGAGGCTCTCGACTTTTCCCCCTATACTTAGGATCAAGTAATCCTAAGTATAGCAAGTTGTACATGGCGGGAAAACCGAGTGAAGGATGTACAGAATCTGCCCCCCCCCCTATACTTAGGGTGAAATATCCCTAAGTATAGGCAGCAAAACAGGGGTAGAAAGGATAAAAAGAATACCCGAAGGTCCTACATCCCCCCTATACTTAGGGTAAAGTACACCCTAAGTACAGCGTAATCATAAGATGAGAAAAGGGATGTGGGACTAAAGAATAGAGTGATATGGAGAACTGGATCTGTACAGGTCGGAAGAACAGTGATAATCAGGCGTGAGATGCAATAGATGTGAGTCAAGAGACTACATCTCACGCAAAATGAATAGGGGCAACATCAACGACCCGCAGCTCATGATCTAGAAATGGCTTGAGCCATTGGCCGTTCACTCGAAAGGTACTCTCAGAAGACAACTTAGATATATCAATGCTCCTGTTGTCATGTACCTTTCTCACAAGATAAGGTCCCTTCCACTTGCTCTGTAGCTTCCCTGGAAATAGACGAAGCCTAGCATCAAACAGCCATACTCTTTGTCCAGGCTCAAAATGCTTGTGGCTGATATGAGAATCATGCCACTCTTTCACTCTCTCCTTGTACTGTAGCCTGTTTGAGAAGGCGGTATCACGAAGCTCCTCCAGGGCTGCTAACTCTGCCCTCCTCTGGTCTCCTACAATATCTGGATCTAAAAGAATATCTGTGACTGCCCAGAGTGACTTGTGCCTCAGCTCAACAAGCAAATGGCACGGCTTGCCATATACGAGGCGAAAGGGAGATGTGACCAATGGTGTCTTGAAAGACGTCCTATATGCCCACAAGACCGAGTCCAAAAGCTGTGACCAATCCTTTCGGTCAGGGCGGACGACTTTCTGCAATATAGTCTTGATCTCCCTATTCGACACCTCGGCTAGACCATTCGTCTGTGGATGGTATGGAGTGGCAACCCGATGGTCTATGTCAAACTCGCTAGCAAGTGCCTTCACCTGGTCGTTGATGAAATGAGACCCCCCCATCTGAAATCAATACTCGAGGCACCACAAACCGCGTAATGATGTGCTTCCTCAAAAATCTGCAAACTGTCCTGGCATCAGCGGCTCGAGCGGGGATAGCCTCAACCCAACGACTCACATAATCAACGGCCAACAGAATGTACTCAAATCCCTGACTCTTAGGGAATGGACCCATGAAATCGATGCCCCATGCATCAAAAATCTCACAGAAGTGAATGGGCTGCATCGGTATCATATCACGCTGTCCACAAGTGCCCATCCTCTGACAGTCAGTACACCTCTTCATGAACTCATCAAAGTCCTTGAAGAGGGTAGGCCATGATGAATACCCATTCATCACTCTTTATTCTTATATTTTAGCTACGAAAACCTTTGCAAATGCATGTAGATATATGTAAATACAAATAATTACCAAAAGCATGCATTGTGTAAAAACTTATAATTATCATGTTTTTGTGCAAAAATAAAAGAATAAAGATTAAAAAGAAAAAGAGGGAAATATTTAGAATAAATATTGAGCATCCTAACCCAAGGGAGGGCTCAGCTTGGGCCTGACCGCATAAAAGCCCAAGTAGAGGGAGATAGGAGCTCATGTGTAAATATTTGTGAAAATGCATAAAACTATATTTTCCTCACCAAAAATACAGTTGTAAATATTTGTATATATTTATAAAATATAAAAACAAAATAAAAAGTTAAAAATCAAAAAGATCAAAAAGACCCCTTTCATCTTGTACATAAACCACACCTATATATATATATATACATATATATATATATATTTAGCTTTGTAAATATACAAAAGTAATTTTCATACTTTTTTGTAAATATTCTATGCTATGTATTGTAAATAAATAAAATAAAAAGAATCAAAATCAAAAAAACAAAATAAAAATAACAAAATTAAAAACCCAAAAATACCTTATACATATACCATGTATATAGATGAACATATCTATTTATTTTACCAATGTATATAAATAATAAAAATAAAATAAAAACACTCTTTTATTCCTTATTTTATAATGTAAATAAATAAAATATAAAATAAGGATAAAATTGTATAAAAGTAATAATTAAAAATCAAAAATCAAAAACCCTAATTATGTACATATACCTATATGGTACATATTATGTATATAGCTTATTTTTATTTCCAAAAATTAATTAAAAATCACCAAAAAATAGAAAAAAAGAAAATAAAAATATTTCGTGTTTTAAGTTTTTATTAATTCGACTATTTTCCACCTCAAAATAAATAAACAAATTTGGCCGCTCCTGATTGGTCCACGGGGGTTTGTTGACCCTGGTCAACTCTCCCCCGCGGACCCTTTTTCCTTCGGATCTGGCGGATGACCCGACTTCTCCATTCATTTCCCGCTCGACCCGATTGCCTAACACCTAAACCCCGGCTCCGTTTGACACCTCCCACATCCGACACCCTCGCCGGGCATCGACCTCGGGGTCCGCGCACCACCGTGACCCTACCCGAGCCGTTCTTTTCGGATCCCCCCAACCTACTTAAGCGAGCTCCGCCACCAAATTATGCCATCTTTGGCCATTCGCGCATCCTTCCAGTGAGCTCCAGAGAGAGAGCGAGGTGACAGCTCGCCACCCCACCCTGTTGCAGCGAGGAAGGAGGTGCGAACCATCGATCCGGCGAAGACTCCGCCGCAGCTCCGCCGCCTGAGCGAGCTCCGAGCCTCGGGCCGAGACGACCCTTGAGGCCAAGACCGGGAGCACTCCCAGCTCCAGCACAGTCTCACCATCCACCCAGGTAGTCCCGTCATTCCTTCTTTTTCTCGAATTTTCCATTTCGCCCAAATCGCGCCGTCGTCGATTTCCTCCGATTCCGACCGCCTCGCCTTTCCGTTCGACCATCGGAATCCACCCTCACCTCCGCCTTCCTTCCACGCACCTTCTCCGCCCTTCCGTTCAACCCAGCTCGCACAGGATCTGGGGTTCGAATCCCTTCGCCGTCGCACCGCCGGGGTTCGCCCACACCGACGCACCTTTCACCTTCACGCCGCCTAACCGGGTCGAGGCACTTTGCCCTCGACCCGCGAAGCTTCTGAGCTATTTTGCAGGACCAGCAGAGGCCATCTGAGGCCTCTCGACATTCGGCCAGGAGCTTCACCTCCGCCGACCTCGCCGGAGCCCTCCAAGGCTCGGTTGGGTCATCGGAACCTATCACCAGCTGCGGAGCATCATCGCGGAGCCTCTCCGATCTTCAGGCGCAGCAGAGGAGGCCGGAGCCACCGTCACGAGGCCGGCGAAGTTCGCCGGCCACCTGTTCTTCCTCGACCTCCAGCCACCGTCCGATCAGACCTCCAGCTCCAGTTTGCATCTGGGCCGTCCGTTCAGGAGCAGCGGCCACCGCTTGATCTGAGGAGGATAGATCTGGACCGTCCGATGCTCGAGGGTTAGCCACCGAGAGCCTCCATCGTTCGATCCTCCACGTGGAACCACCCCCACCGTCGGATTCACCCGAGGAGCCCAGCTGTGGAATGCCCGATGTTCGCTACCGTCCGATGCTCCACGTGGCCTCCATCCAGCCGCTCCATTAATAAAGGGTAAATTACCCTAAGGCCCTTCTGTTTATTTCCTTTCGCATTTAGTCCTGTAATTATCTAGTGTAGTTGTTTAGTTTTTGGGATATTTGCATAGTGGACCCTAAGCTTTAGTTTATTTGCATTTATACCCCTGTATGTGTGAGCCATGTGCTTCGTCACGTGTATTTTTGGGTTATTTGCATCATATGCCCTTGTAGTTCTGGATGGTTCTGAAATGAAAGAAACTTTTTGAGTAATTGCATTTATACCCCTGTGAACGTTTTTATTACGCATGTGCGTTTAGTTTAGGGTAAATTGCAACTAAGGCCCTCGGACTTTTGGTACGCGTTACCAATTAGTCCCCGGACCTTATTTTCTTTACATATAGGTCCCTGAGTGCCCCAGGCACGCGCCTCGCGTGTGTTTTGCTGGGTATTTTGCACCGGGACCCCCAGAACTTTGGGTATTTGCACTGTGGTCCCTTTGCACAGTGCCCTCTTGTCATTTTTGAATAAAATATCAAATCACCTCCAAATCCAACGAAAATTTGACACATGGCTCCTGCCATGGTGTAGGATTTTTGTAGATTTTTGAGAACATTTCAGATCTTGTTTGCTATTTTTAAAAATTCAAAAACATCTATTTTTGGCACTGTTTAACTTGAAAAATCACAAAAAAATATAAAAACCCCCCTAAAAATTCTATAAAAATTAGGTACTGTTTCTTTTGTGTTCCTTGATTTTCTAGCCAATTTTGGCTATTTGTCATCACTGAAAACCCATAAAAACTTAAAAACCCTCAAAAATCCATAACAATTCTAATAAATACATAAAAAAACCAAAAATAATAATTTTGGTACTCGAATTTTCCTTGTTTTACCTAGTTTACAGGAAAAATACCTCCAGGCCCTTTTGAGGTCCTTAGATATTTTATCTAGGGATTTTGGGCCTGGCTGGACAGTACCCCACATTTTTGCTACTGTTTGATTTTTAGAAAATAAAATACACATCCTAAAAATTCCAAAAATTCACCAAAAATATTAAAAAACACAAAAAACATAAAAATATTTTTGTCTGAATTTTTGCTTGATTTCTGATGCATTAAATAATTTGTCAAAGTTTGCTTGTTTTTGCTTTTCTTATTTTCTTCACATATTAAAAATTCCAAAAAAATATAAAAATCATTAAAACCACTAAAAAATATTTTGTCTTTTATTTTATTCATTTTTGACTACTTCGTAGGCCTTCGGCCAATCCGTGCTCCTTGAGTTCGACCCTGGGTGCTATACCAGGTTAATCTCATAGCAGGACCACTTCCTCGCTTCGATTGATTTTATTGCTATTAGTGGTTCGATTTTTCTTGATTTGGCGCATCTGAGCGACCGAGGTCGCAACGACCATTTTTGTTCCTTTACCTTAGTCGTTCGGAACGCTCATCAGGCCACCACAAGCCAGATTGGAGCACTTTCTGTGTCGTTCTCCTCCCATAATGATGTCCTCCTGCCTCAAGCTTGTGGCAGTAAGTGAGGACGCTATGGTGCTCCTCCTGAGGAATGTACCGACGCCAGACGCTATCCCCTCCTTCGTGGTAAAGGATGGGATTCTCCCAGTGGTAGGACTTGGCCTTCGCAAGGAAGGTCTCAATCCTCTGCCTGGGCCAATCTTGTGGGACTTTCCCAGCAACGAGAAAGTTCACAATATCGGCATACCATGGGAGTGAGGCGATAGCAAGGATCGCCTCATCTGGGAAGGTCTCACAAATGGGATCAATCTGCTCAGACTCCTCAGGCTGCTCTAAACGGGAGAGATGATCCGCCACCACATTCTTGACTCCAGGTTTATCCTTGATCTCAATATCGAACTCCTGGAGTAGAAGGATCCATCTAGTCAGTCTGGCCTTGGCATCCTTCTTTGCCATGAGGTATCGGATGGCGGTATGATCAGTATACAAGGTTACTCTAGATCCAATGATGTAAGATCTGAACTAATCTAGGGCAAATACTACTGCTAGCATCTCCTTCTCTGTGACTGTATAATTCCGTTGGGCGGAATCCAAGGTGCGGCTAGCATAATGGATAGAAAAAGGGACTCCATCCCTCCTCTGTCCCAGCACGGCCCCTACGGCAAAATCTGAGGCATCCGTCATGATCTCGAATGGAAGAGACCAATCGGGCGGCTGGAGAACAGGAGCCTCAACAATACAATGCTTGAGAGTCTCAAACGACGAAAGACACTTGTCATCGACAAGGAACTCAGTGTCTTTCGTCGGCAAGTCAGTCAACGGTCGGGCAACCTTACTGAAATCACGAATGAATCATCGGTAGAAACAGACGTGCCCCAGGAAAGACCGTAACTGTCGTAAGTTGGACGGGGGTGTGAGTTTTCTAATGACATCAACCTTAGCCGGATCAACCTCCATGCCCCTGTTGGAGATGATGTGGCCAAGCATCGTCCCTTCAGTCACCATAAAGTGACTCTTCTCCCAAGATAGAACCAAGCGAACCTCTATACATCGTTGAAGCACTCGGTCTAGGAAGTCAAGACAGGAGTCGAATCCGTCGCCATAAACCGAGAAATCATCCATGAAGACCTCCAAGCACTCCCCTACCATGTCCGAAAAGATCGATAGCATGCATCTCTGAAAAGTCGCAGGGGCATTGCATAGCCCAAATGGCATGCGTCAGAAGGCGTATGTGCCGAAGCGACAGGTAAAGGTGGTCTTCTCCTGGTCCTCAGGAGCGATGGCCACCAGGTTGTAGCCCGGGTACCCATCCAAAAAACAATAGTGGCTCTTCCCTGCCAGTCTCTCAATGATCTTATCAATAAAGGGCAGGGGGAATTGATCCTTCTTGGTGGCCTGGTTGAGTCTCCTGTAGTCAACACAAACCCGCCAAGAAGTGGGTACTCGTGTAGCAATCTCCTCCCCAGAATCGCTAATCACTGTAGTGATGCCCGTCTTCTTGGGCACCACATGCAAAGGGTTGACCCACTTGGAGTCGGAAATGGGATAGATAAAATCGGCGCTCCACCACTTCGAAATTTCCTTCATGACAACCTCTCTCAGATTCGGGTTCAGCCGCCGCTGGAACTCACGCGGCGACTTTGCCTCATCCTCGAGATAGATGTGGTGGGAGCACAGGGCCGGACTAATCCCCTGGAGATCTGCTACGCTCCATCCTATCGCCTTGCGGTTCTTTTCAAGAATCCCCATTAAACGGGATTCTTGCTCTCCAGTCAAATCGGCAGAGATAATGACTGGGTACATCTCAGGCTCACCCGCAAGGAATCTATACTTCAACGACGAAGGAAGCGGCTTCAGCTCTGGACAAACTGGCGCTGGCAAATCTGGCCTCTGAAATGTCTCTATAAATGCTGCCAAATCTGCATGGGAGAAATGAAACTCTCGCTCAATCTCAGAAACTGGAGAAGGCTGCTCTAACTGACTGTCTCTGCTCTGCTCGGCATCTACCTCCTCCTCGGCAGTAGGCTCTGTGGAACTCAGGTCTGGCATGTAATCCTCGTAATCTGCCCAATCAGACTCTGAATCCGAAGGATCTGCATCACAAAAGGTGGCATCAGTACCACCATCATCACAAAAATCCGTGTTGCGGTCAAGAACCTGCTCTGCTGCCACTGAAGTATCCTGAACCATGAATGTGCTCTCCAAGCTCTCCTCTGCTGTCAACTCTGCATCAGCGGTGTCTGAAAATGAGAGGATGGCCTGTGCTGCTGGGTCTGCCCAAACTGCCTCATCATCTGTGATCACAAAGTCACAGTCCTGGTGGATGTCTAGCCCGGCCTCTGTCAGCTGCTCTGTATCTGAAGTGGTCTCTGAGCATGATCTGTCTCTGGCTCTGCTGTCCTCGACCGTCTTTATTTGTACACTCTTGCCCTCGACGCGAAAGTATACCTTCCCGCTATCATGGTCGGTCACCGCCTTGGCTGTTGCCAAGAACGGGCGACCTAGAATGATGGGGGTATCGGTCACAGATTGAGGGATCTCCATGTCCAACACTACGAAGTCCACGGGGAATTGTAGGACCTGAATCGTGACGACAACGTCTCGCAACAACCCCTTCGGCCTCTTGACAGATCGATCAGCAAACTGAAGGACTGTCCTGCTCTGTCTAAGAGTGCCCAACTCGAAACGGTCTAGAAGGGCTGTCGGAAGGAGTTTGATCGAAGATCCGCTATCTAGTAAAGTACGGTCGAACCTCTGCTCTCTAGTGTGACATATGACATACGGGGCTCTTGAATCTGGCCTCTTGGACAGCAAACGATTCTGGATCACGAAACACGTGGCTTTCGTTAGCACATGGATCTCTGAGTGGTGATTCCTCCTCTTCCTCCTGACTGTGGTCCTATCTCTCAACGAACGCTGAAGAAGGGGGATGTGCTGCAAAGCCTCCTGAAAAGTCAGTTGTATGTGAAAACGATCTATCATCTGCTGGCAGAACTCTTCCTGATCTCTCTTTTTGGGATTTTTTTTCTTCCCCTTCCCCATCTGATGGGCTCTAGGGAAGGGGATCACAGGGTCCTCTCAGATGAAGGACTAGGAAAGGGTCTAAGCGGTTCGACGACCGGATCCACACATACATCATGCACCACAGTGGGACCAGAAGAAAATAAACCCTTTCCTTTATTCACAGAAATGTTCTGAGATACAAGTGCATAAGAAGGAAAAACTACATGTCTCTCAGAAGTATGGGTGGCCTCAGTACCACCATCGGTTGGATTGGCTGGAAGACTCACGGCCTCAGTACCGCGCTCTGGCTTGGCGTCGTGGGTGGCCCTAGCACCACCTCCTTGAACTGGTGAAACGGCGGCCTCAGCACTACCAGTGGAATTAGCATCCTTGGTGGCATCAGTACCACCGTCGTCATCCTCCTCGTCGGGCGCTCTAGGTGGATCCTCATGATGTAGCTCAGACGAGGCGCCGCCTGCTGGCGTCCTACCGCTCCTAAGTGTGACAAAATCAGTATCAAACAGATATCTAGTCATATCACCAAATATATCAGTAGGAGTGGTATACTCAGTACAAGCTGCCTGCTCAGATTTCCGCTTCAGGTTGTTGGGGTTTGGCTCAATCTGGGCAGGGATGGCGGCCTTCCCTCTCATGATGTCCCGCATCTCCTGGCGGAACTCGTCCATCTCCCGTCAAAAAGTGGCCTGCTGATCTGTGAGAAGGCGGGCTATGTCATCCAAGACAGGGTTCTCATAGGAACCCGACGGGTAGCCTCTTTGGTAGTGAGGCTGCTGGATCTGCTGATGTGGCTGAGAGGGGTATGGGTGATGCTGCTGTTGCTGCTGGTGAGGTTGATCTCGCCTCCAAGACTGTCCCTGCTGATGGGGACGAGGACCATAGGATGACTGTTGCTGCTGTAGTGGTGGATACACTAGGGGTTGCTGCTGCGGTTGGTGCTCTCTCTGTTGACTGTACTGGCCTCCCTGACCTGATGGTTGTTGCTGGGGCTGGGTACCTCCGTTCCCCCACCGGAATCCGGGATGATCTCGTCGGATACCGGGCTGAGGGCGGTCATACCAAATCCTGTTGACATCCATCAACGGCTCTGCATCGTACTGGGCTGGCGGGAGTATTGCCAGAGGCTGATCCGGCTCATATACCACCATCTGCAAGTCTGGAGATGGTGGTGACTGGTAGGTGGGTTGCGGCTGCTGGTACGGCTCCGCCTGTACAAGATGAACCTGTCTCAGCTGCTAGTGTGAGATGGAGCGCTGGGACGAGCTGCTGCTGCTGCCGTGATCGCCTCGCGACTGAAGACGGGGCTGGGAAGCCGTCTGTGCCTCCTGGAGACACATGAGCTGGGTCTTCATGTCGCTCAGAGTCTGCGCCATCTGCTCCATTTGAGTGATGCCCTGTCACTGCTTCTTCTCGATCAGCTCCATCCGATCCAACTTCTCACTAATGATGCCCATGTCCGCAGCTGAAGACTCTGCCTGTGATGCTGCTACTGCAGATGAACTGGAAGGACCGGCATCGACCCATGCTATCCTCTGGTACTGCACGGGTCCTGGTTGCTGGGGTCTGTCCTAAGTGTACAACCGGGCCTGGGACATCACCATGTAGTTCTCGGCCATCTCCTCATAAATGGCCCAGACCTGGTCGTGATCCTTGGCGAAGTAAGACCTGCCACAAGAAGCGTTCACCAAGCCCTGAAGCTCTGGTGTCAGCCCGCTGAAAAAGCTCTGCACGAGGTTCGGCTTGGAAATATCGTGGTGCGGGCATCTATCAGTCAGCTCTCTGAACCTCTCCCATGCCTCATGAAACTGCTCGTTGGGGAGCATGGAGAAGTTGCTGATCAGGGCTCTCGTGGCATTCGTCCGCCCGAGTGGATAGTACTTATGCAAGTACTCGGCGCGGAGCTGCTCCCAAGTGT
The DNA here is from genome assembly GCA_037367405.1 of Ottelia alismoides. Classification (NCBI taxonomy): domain Eukaryota; kingdom Viridiplantae; phylum Streptophyta; class Magnoliopsida; order Alismatales; family Hydrocharitaceae; genus Ottelia; species Ottelia alismoides. The sequence continues at coordinate 1,195,713 of JAZKJV010000873.1, read as the reverse complement.
ATACAAACTTTCCCAGATGCTTCAGCCAGGTGGCTGCTCTGTCTGCCAAGGAAAAGGGGAAGGCAATCATCTGTATGGTGTCCTGGTCCACCTGACGATCGTGGACAGTACTGCAAATCATCTCAAACTCCTGCAGGTGGAGATGAGGCTCCTCAGTAGCTAAACCGTGAAACCGGGGGAGGAGCTGCAAAGTGTTCGGGGGGAACTTGAAGTCCCCCACGATGGCCGGTAGCACCACCCAACGGTGCATCAAAGTCGATCCGAGATTGTGGTTCTCCCGCACCGGTCTCAGTGGTCCTCCTGCTGCTGCTGCTGCCGCGGCTGCTGCGGCAGCTGCCGCATCGTCGGGTCCTCCTCCGCGGTTCTCGCGGTCGGCTCTCATCTGCTCTAGCTCTCTCCTCATCTCAATCATAAACACTCCCTGATCCCTCAACTGCTGCTGAACTGAATCAGGTGAGGCGATCAGGGTGGAGTTGATCGCACCCTGGTCCAAGACAAATGTATGATCTCCTCGTGGACCTCCAGTGCGGTCATCTGAGCTGCCGGCCATAGTCTCTGAAAAGTCAAAACAACCAAACTCAGGTGCCGATAAATCATATGTCTGTCTCTCCTCTGGCACTGGTATCTCGGTATCAGGAGAACAAGGGTGGTCGAGGGGGAACAGGGCGGAGTCATACTCGGGTTAGGAGAGCGGGTCTGAGCTCCCACGAACCGACCTAGATGAATGGGCCAGAGTGCTAAAAAGCGGTGCAGCCAGAGGCTGCCTAAGAGACCTCTTGCCCATCATCGTGATCTGGCGAGTAATGCGGATGAGATCTGGAGAAACTATGATCGCAAACAAACCCCTCAGTTCACCAACGCAACACAAGCTGAAGACCGTAAAGGCTCGGTCAGATTATCTTGTCAATTTTCATTTTGGTGAACAAACAAAATATCAGAGCGATTACGTGACCTGCTGGGATACCCGATACTCTCCCAACTGACTGTCCCGCACAGAAGAGTCGGTAATCAGTCGAGAGGAGTACCGGGAGGCTCTACCTAGTGTACGGGTCACTCTCTCGCTCAATCAAACCAATCAATGAGGGGGTTGCTCTCCCCAAGACAGATTTTTAGGTCAAGTGTCTTTTAGGGTCAATAGCTTAAACAGTCCCAATTTTATTGTTTTTCTTTTTAATCTTTTTCAATACAAACAAAAGGGCCTAACGAATTTTTCGGTTCTCCTGGTTATTAAGTCCAAAACAGGGGGAGAAGACGAAAAAGCCGATGCGCAGTAAATCAATGATGCATGCAAAGATAGAAATGCGTACATGTCTCCAGCACTCTACGTGCAATATGATCCGCACAGAATTGAAAAAACAGGAAATAAACTACCTAAATGGTGCAGGCAAAAAACCGAGTCCCTAAACAGCAGTGCTACTCGAAGAACAGCTAGTCGAACATCAGCCTCCAATCCAGAGAGTTCGGTCTAGACCCACCCCTCCTCTTCTCGACAGATCGAGTTCAGGAGTAGCGCTTAACGGGACAGGCTCGCGGCATGTAGGCTCGGAGGTGATGGAACGGATATTTTATTAATTTTTTTTATTTTTGGTCCAATTACCGATCTATAGGTGCAAACAGATATATTAGGGTATTTAGATCCTAATTTTTTTACGTCACAATCAAGCAGAAAATCCTACAGCTAGGGGCTCGAAAATCCACGTGAAACCAGAAAATGCAGGAAAGAAATAAAACCGCGAATAAAACCGCGTAAAAACTGACTAACTGAGGGGCCCCCCGAGCACACCGGTGCTCGGCGAAACAGACCCCGAAAGTTCAAATCTCTGTCTCTGGTCCCTGTATTATTACAGAAGTTCAAATATTGCTGCAATAAAGCCTAATCTAAACTATGATACTCCGTGGCTATTCCGCGGCACCCGCACTCTTGCTTGCTCCTCGCGTCCTCCTGCGGCTTTGTAGAGAATAGAGCCGCCTCCGACTCCCGCGGTTGCTCGGCTTCTGAAGAAAGTCACCTCGGTCCCCGGGCCCTCGCAAGAAAACAATCAAAGCGTCAGACCAGATTATTTAAACAATTATGCAAATAAAAGATATACACAAAATATGCACAAAAAGCCGTGGGAAAAGAAAACCACGGGAAAAATCAAAAACCGACTACTAAGTCGTGCTCCCCAGCAACGGCGCCATTCTGATCGCCAAAAAATCCCGAGCAACTAAGGTAGAAAAATATAAACAAAGGTCGTTGCAACCTCAGTCGCTCAAGAGATCAAACGGACAATCAAGAAAAATGAAGTTCAGACCACCAAACTCAGATAAAAATCAATCAAACACGATAACGGTCTTGGCTATTAGAATAGCCTGGTATAGCGACCAGGGTCGGATTCAGGGAGCACGTGATGGCCTTGCTGCCTACAGAGTAGTCAAAAATATCGAAAAATAAAAGGAAACTATTTTTGATGGATTTTTAATTGTTTTTAAATTTTTTGGATTTTTAATTAATTAAGAAAAAAAGGAAAACAAATAAACAAGCCAACACAACAATTTATTTAATGCATCAAGAATCACTCAAAAATTCAAATAAAAATGTTTTTATGTGTTTTATGATTTTTATTATTTTTGGGTAATTTTTGGTATTTTTCTGATTTTTATTTAATTTTCTAAAAAAATCAAACAAGGCAAGAAAACAAGGGTACTGTCCAGCCAAGCTTGGAGGACTTAGATAAAATATATAAAAATCTCCAATAAGTCTGGAGGTAATTTTTCTGTAAAGAGAAAGAAACAAGGAAAATTTAAGCACCACAATTATTATTTTGGGTTTTTAAATTAATTATTAGAATTTTTACGAGGTTTTGAGTGTTTTGTAATTTTTATGAGTTTTATATAATGAAAAATGACCAAATTTGGTCAGAAAATCAAGCAAGACAAAACATACAGTAGCTAATTTTTTTTATAATTTTTAGATGAGTTTTAATATTTTTTGTGAATTTTTAAATCAGACAGAAAAGAAAATGCGTGTTTTTGAATTTTTAAAAATAGTAAATGAAATCAAAAATGTCCCCAAAAATTTTAGAAAATTTTACAACATGGCAGGAGCCATGTGTTCAATTTTCATTGAATTTGGAGTGAGTTTCCTATTTTATTAAAATCAAACACAAGGGCACAGTACACAGGGACCTAAATGCAATTAAAATAGGTTACAGGGGGTCCGGTGCAAAATTCCCAAGTATCCACGTGCAAAGCGCGTGACCTGGGGCACTCAGGGACCTATTCGCAAGAAAAATAAGGTTCCTGGACTAATTAGTAACACGTACTAAAAGTCCAGGGGCCTTAATGTAAATTACCCACTAAAATAACGCACATGCACAAATTCAACACTCAAAGGGGTATTTCTGCAAATATCAAAACTATAAATCCATTCATTAACACCCTGAAACAATAGGTCTAAATATGCAAATAACCCAACAAAGTTCATGTGACGATGCACGTGGTCCACGTAGACAGGGGCATAAATGCAAATAAAGTAAATACGAGGTCCAAAGTGCAAAATGTCCAGAATAAAAACGAACGGGATAAAATATTTACAGGACTAACTAATAAAAACCATAAACAGGGGGGCCTAAGGGAAATTTACCCCTTCTTAAATCACGAGGGACGGATGTGCGCTACGTAGCAGATCAGACGGGTGGAATGGCGAAACGCACAGCGAAGGGAACCCTCGGCGAGATCGAGCGACTGGGATGCTCCCACGTGGAAGATCAGACGGCGGTGCTGCAACGTGGGTCTGCGACGGGGCCTGGCTCGGATCGGACGGCTGAGACGAGGACACGTGGAGGATCTGATGGTGACTGCTCAACTGCGCCTCATCTCAGGATCGAACGGTCTGGATCAACTCCTCCTTTGATCATGCGGTGCTAGCGCTCCTGGAATGGACGGTTCAGATTGAAATTGGAGCTGGAGGGCGGTCCAACGGTAGTTGAAGGTCGAGGAAGAACTGATGGTCGGCAAACTTCGTCGGCCCGCTGCGCGCACTCCCGGCCTCCTCGCGGGGCTCTGATGATCGGCGAAGACTCGTGGTGGGCTCCCGCGTCGGCTGGTACCCTCCGATGACTCGACGGAGCTCTGGGGAGCTCCGGCGAGGTCGGCGGAGGTCGAGCGGTTCCACCTTAATGGTCGGGCCCTTAGACGGGCTCGATTAGACCTGCAAAACACAGCAGAACGCTCGCGGGTCGAGGGCAAAGTGCCTCAATCCTGTGAGATGGGGTGACGGTGATCGGTGAGGCGGGGCGGTCGAGCTCCAGCGATGCGACGGCGGAGGAACTCGAAACCCCAGCTCATGTGCGAGTGGGTTGAATGGAGGGGTGGATAACGTGCGCGGGGAGAAGGCGAACGTGATGGGATGCTCCGATGATCGGACAATCGATGAGGATGGACGGAATCGAAGCAGAACGAAAATCGGTCGATTTGGGCGAAAATTGAAATTAAAGAAAAGGAAGAAGAACTACGGCTACCTGGGTGAAGGACTCGACTGGGCGTGAGCTTGGGAAGCTCTGGGTCGTTGCCTCACGGGTCGTCGTGGCCCGAGGCTCGAGCTCCTGCTTTGGGCGGAGCGCGGCAGTGCTAGCTCGCCGGATCGATGGTCTCGCACTCCCTCCTCGCTGCAACACCACGGGGACGAGCTGTCACTCTCGCGGATGTGATGGAGGTCCTTGGGTGAAGAATGGAGGAGCCAAAGATGGGGAAATCGTGCGGTGGAGCTCGGGATTTATACTCCTAGGGGTCCGGCTAGGTTTGATCGGGTAGGGTTGCTCAGAGCGCGGACCCTGAGGCGGGTGTGTCGGCGAGGGTCTCGGATGCACGAAGAAAGAATGGGACCCGGGGTTTAGGCGAATGGGTCTCGGATCACGCGAGGAAAATTTGGAGAAACGCAGGTCGGGCGCGAGATTCGTAGGGGTTTGGTCCGCGGGGGAGAGTTGACCGGGGGTCAATAAACCCCCGTGGACCAATCAGAATCAGCCACGTCAAAAATATTTAAAAATTCATATAAAAATAACAAATGGTTGAATTATTAAAAACTTAAAACATGAAATATTTTTGTTTTAATTTTTTCTATTTTTTGGTGATTTTTAATTAATTTTTCAAAATAAAAATAGGGTATGTACATAGTAGGGCTATATATAGGTATATGTACAATATATGATTTTTATTTTTTTTATTTTTAATTAGTTATTTTTGTGCATTTTATTCCTATTTTATATTTTATTTATTTATAGTATGAAATTAGGAATAAAATGGTATTTTTATTTTATTTTTATTATTTATATACAAGGGTGAAATAAATAGGTATATACATCTATGTACATGGTATATTTACAATATTATTTTTGGTTTTTAATTTTGTTCTTTTTATTTTATTTTTGTTTTTATGGTTTTTTTATTTTATTTATTTACAACATAAAAGATAGAATATTTACAAAATTTTTGGAATTTTAATTTATTTATTTATAGGGTGAAATAAATATAGGAGTGGTTATATGTACATGGGGAATATGCACAAGTGGATGTTTTTGTTTTCTTTTTGATTTTTCTATTTTTGTTTTGATTTATATTTACAAATATATACAGTATATACAAACCACTTTTACTCTATTTTTAGAGGAAACTATATTTATTTTATTTATAGGTTTATTTACACACATGAGCCCCTATCTCCCTCTACTTTGGCTTTTATGCGGTCAGGCCCATGCTGAGCCCTCCCTTGGGTTAGGTTGCTCAATATTTATTCTAAATATTTCCCTCTTTTTCTTTTGTCTCTTTATTCTTTTATTTTTGCACAAAAACATGCTAATTATTAAACTTTATACAATCCATGCTTTTGATAATTATTTGTATTTACATGAATATACATGTATTTGCAAAGGTTTTTGTAGCTAAAATATAAGAATAAAGAGTGATGAATGGGTATTCATCAGTAGGCCACGAGGCCAACCCGTGCTCCTTGAGTTCGACCCTGGGCACTATACCAGGTTAATATCATAGCTAGACCGCTATCTTGAGTTTCATCGATTTTTGCCTTTTGGTGGTCTGAATTTTTCTTGATTGAGCACTCTGATTCTCGAGCGACTGAGGTCGCAACGACCGCTTCTGATTTATCTACCTTAGTTGCTCGGATTTTTCGCTCATCAATGAATGTTGACTGCTTGGATACAAGTATGTTTACATCATTCATTGACTTCACAAGCATTTTTGTGGCTTTTGAAAAACGTCTATTTGGTCTGAGGTATCTGCGTTTAGATGGAGAAACGAGATTGTGATTGTGTTCTGTTTCAAAATTCGATATAAACCAATCCTTGAGATCAGGCCTAAATGAAACTAACATTAAAGCTTTGCACCCAGTTCGTGATAAGACAACACGACGCTCCTCCTTGTAAAAAATACAATCATCGCTCTCATCACTTCTTGCATTGTCCACTGTCAATGTTTTATCTGTAGTTTTAGAAAACCCCTCTTTCCAGCAAACAAATGATTTAAAGATAATTATCCTTTCCTTGGAAATCTTATTTTTACCAACCCTTGAGCTTGCTTTCCTAACATTGAATCCAATCTCTGTTGCATATGTCTCATAAAATTTATATGCATCTTGAATAGATACAAATGTTTGGCCTATATGAGGTGTAATGCCATTGACAATGTGATTGATTGAGTAGTCGCAACCTGAAGGAAATTTTAGAACTTGAGATGTATTAGCAGGAAGGAATCATAATAGCAAAATGTAAATCAAGATATAGATAAATAAATTATTGAGAAAATATGAAATTTACTGCAAATATGTGTAAAACGTTTAGCTCCATTTTAAAATAGAAGTACTATGACAATTAAAATACAATAAGTATACATATTACATAGCTCTTGTACAAGAAGGAATCATATTAGCAATTCTCTGAAAAGGTATTATTGAATGGTAATATAGGTCCTATGATTTAAGATTGTTGATAATGGAAAAATAATTATAGGTAAAATATGATAACAAACTCGAAATTATTGATGTAATATGTAAATTATTACAAAGCGATGTAAAATATTGAATATAATTGTAAAATGATGCACCTATGTGTAAATTATCAAATTAGGGACTCATATTAGCAAATATCCGTGCGGTATTACATCATATCCTACAAGGGATATGATGCTTTGGTCTCTATATGACATCCAGAATATCTCGCAAACAGATTAAGTATTTTCGAATATAGCATAAATACAATATAACTTCCGTTGTATTAAGGTGTGAGTTAAAAATTAACAGTTTGGAAGTGTAAAATGGGTTTCAATGTGGTAAACTATAGTTCATGAATGTAAAACAAGGTATTGTAACACAAATGATACCAAATTTCCGCATAAATTGTCATACAAGAATAGACAGGAATTTTTTCTAGTAGAATAGACCCTATATAGGAAAATCATATAAATGAACAAGGGCTATGATGTTTTGAAACATCTTTGTCATTCATATTACCTGGTTGATGCGAAACTTCATCAGTTCCTTCCACCTCTCCAAAAACTTCACCATATCCGTCAGATAACTGGACGAAATTAATATATTAATTCCAAAAATGTCATAAAAATTAAAAAATAGATTAACCTAATACGATTCTCTATTAAAGAACCAGTTCATCTTTCAATGAAAATTAGTATAGTTCTCAGAAGTTACTAACAAACCATATGAAGAAAAAACTTTAAACAACATTTACCTGTGGAATATCGCTGTTAAATGTGCAATCTGCTCTTTCGTCGAATTCCATTGAAAATCACGGTGTTTGATAAGAAAATATATGAATAAGAACTAGATATATGTCAAGAAATTCTCGATAGTAGAAAAAATGGAATGTTAATGGCTCTTGTTCATTTTAGGAAGAAAGGAAAATTAAATCGAAAACAACTAATCCGCTGAAAAAGCGGATTTCAATTTAGTTAAGTCAGATTGTCGACGTTGATATACATTAGTAATTTCCTATAAATAGAAATTCCATATTAGAGTTTTAGTGGTTTTTCCTCTCGTATAGTGGTTTTTACGCAGGTCGTGGATTGCAATCTGACGGTTATAATGAGTCGTCGCACAGAACTTGAAATGAGGCTTCCACCTCAATTCAAGTTTTTCCTATATATATATATATATATATGAGATTAATGGGGATGCCCCCACGTAATTTTCGGCGCTTTTTTTTATTTTTTTCAAAAATTATCGCTATGTATATTCATCCCTATATACCTTCTACAATCCATTTGAATTTTGTCGGAAACAGAGACTCCTACGGCCTCCATCGAAACAGACGTTTTTTTAACGGTAACAGGATTATTAAAATCGACACCATATTTGATGGAGGTCGTAGGAGTCTCTGTTTCTGACAAAATTCGAATGGCATATAGGAGGGATATAGGAATGAATATACATGTTTTATTTTTCAAAAAAAAATAAAAACGCCAAAAATAGGGGGCGGGGCAGCCATGTTGGGGCATCCCCATTAAATCCTATATATATATATATATATATATATGAGTAAAATGGGGTTGCCCCCCATGGGGGAGCTAACTTGGCTCCCCCGCCCCGTTTCATTTAAAAAAAAATCTTCCGTGGATTTCCATCAATATTTCCCTATATTATATCGTTAAAATTTCGTGTGAAAAAGAGACTCCTAAGGCCTCCATCTAGACGGGATCGTTTTCAGCAATTCTGTTACTGTTAAAAAATGACTGTCTGGATAGAGGTCGTAGGAGTCTTTGTTTCGCACAAAATTTTAATGACATAATATAGGGATATATCGATGAAATTCCACGGAAGAAAATTTCAAAAAAATAAAAAAACCTGGCAAAATGGGGAGGGGGAGCCAAGTTAGCTCCCCCCAGGGGGCAGCCCCATTTAACCCTATATATATATATAGAGAGAGAGAGAGAGGGGTGATCCTATGAGATGGAATTTTGGTGAGATGGTGAGATGAGACATTCTGAACCACTAGTTCTAACCAGGAGAGAGAAAGGCAGGAGAGAGAATACAGAAACTTGTGGTCTAGAATGTCCCATCTAACTTAATTCTTATTCTAATGTGTTTTTAAAATTCACTTAAAATAATAAAAATATTATGTATTCATAAATGCCAATAAATCCCAAAGTCACAAAGCCATGATCCTAAACTTTCGGACCTCATAAATCGACCATATATAATCGGAATTGGGCATACTCGATTTTTAAGTTCATTTTATAGAATTATCTATCAAGTGCAACTAATTTTACTAGAATTTGAGTTAATACGCAAAAAATATGTGTTGGGATATTATTAGTATAAATTGTACAATATATTGTAATCTTATTTCATTTAATTTATGTCATTTCTTATACTATATTGTTAGTTTATTAATAAATTAAAATAAATATTTTTTTATTTATTTAAATAATTAGTTATTTATTTATCTATTTCTTATTTTTGAGATTATTTAGTAATTATTTTATTTACTTACTTAATTCTTAATTTAATTTATTTACATAATTATTATTTTATTTATTTATTTATTTATATTTATTTCTTTCTTTTCACTCATCTTGTTCCCTCTTCTCCCCCGCCCCTTCTTTTTCCTTTCCCTCTTTCTCCGATGGACGCCCTCTGCCTCTCTCCCTTTTCCCTCTGACCAACGACCCAATGACCTGGCCATTGGGCCATTCGCCCAACCACCCCTGCTGGCTACCATGCTCCGCCAGTGACACCACACAACGACGTGCTCGCCACATCTCCCTCGCCTATATAAGGAACCCCAGCCCCTCTTAATTCCTTCAACCCATGATTTTCAATCCTCTTCCCTAGTGAACTCCGAAGTTAATCTAGTGATAGTGGTCTTCACCTTCCGTTGTAGTTAGGAGAGTGAGGAGAGAGTTTAGTGAGATCGCTGCTGCCCATAGCGAAGCCCTGCTTACTATCTGATGAGCCAAAAATCCGATCAATCCGGATCAGATAAAAATAATCACTCTCGGGTCATTGCGACTCGGATCGATAAAGATCTCATCTCAACAAGAAAAATGAGAAATAGACCACCAATCAAGCAGATAAAACAAAAAAAAATCAAGTAGTGGCCCTGGCTATGAGATTAGCCTGGTTTAGCACCCAGGGTTGGACTCAAGGAGCACGAGATGGCCTTGCAGCCTACGAAGTAGTCAACAATGAATAAAATATAAACACATATTTTTTGGTGGTTTTTAGTATTTTTTATATTTTTTAGATTTTTAAATATGAAGGAAAATAATAAAACAAATAAAAACGAGCAACTT
>JAZKJV010000873.1:1167911-1180411 GCA_037367405.1 Ottelia alismoides | reverse complement strand
CTTGTTCTCAGATTGTGGAAACTCTTTCCCCAAAGATTTACTCCATTATGTTGAGTCTTTAGAAGATACCTGATTTTTTAATTGGTCAGATGCGGTTGCAAAAATAATTTTGTTTAAGTGGAAGATGTATTGCATAAAATACATCAAAGGAGACAAGGATCGTCAAGAACAACACTTGGATATCTTACGGGATGTGTAGCATGCCTATACGTAAGCAAACAATTTATTATTTATTTGTTTATATAAATTGTAACTAATTAGTAGTTTTTTTAATTTATAACAGGTCTGGATGTTGGAATACTATTGCAAAGATCTTGTAGTTAGTAGAGATCTACGTCCAAGGATAAAGCTTGTAACTCCTTCAAACAATTTAAAAAAAATTCTCTTTGTCGAAGAACAATATGTTGTCAAATTATAATAATCATCCATATACAATATGAGACATATATTGTTTGACTAGTACGTTCATCGATATTAGCTTCAAATGTATACACACATAATAGAAAAACGATGACAAGAAGCAAATAATGAATATTTATCGTTTGAGTAACATTAGAGCATACAATCAATATAAATCGATCAATTCCCTGTTTTTAGAATAATTACAAATAAAAATTGACTTAAAATATCAGTCTATATTTATGAATGGCTGCAACTATGTACTCTTCCATCTTGAACAATGACGTCCTGTAAAAAAATAATACATCACTATACTTGAATAAATATAATTAATTGAAAGAAAATACCATTCTAATGTATAATATACCAGTCTGGTTTATAATGAATTGGGTATGTTATATCTGAAACATGTTCTCCAACATAACTCTGTATTAAAAAATTTGATAGTTAAATATTGTAAAATAAAATTAAAAACGAAATACAATATTAAAAAATCCATACCAGCCTCACGTTGAAGGAATTTGCATGATCAGTGTGATTCTGACTGTCCTGAATCACCATTGAGGTAAAAATTTTCACTGCATACCAGTGTAGTTGATTGAAGATATATAGTGTTTAACACTGCATACCAGTCTGTAGTTGATTGAATCTTGTTTGAATGACAATCCTAGAATCGTGACCAACATTGTACTTCATACAAGCTTTGCACTGTCTGCCTCTATTTCTTTTTAATTCTTGTTGAGATGTTCGACGACTGCCAGAATCTTTTGGTCTTCCTCCCCTTCCACTACCTTTTGTTTTAGCAGTAAGCGGAATAAGTACATGATTATTATTATCATGAGGTTCCACATGAGATTGATCTTGCAATACATTTATAATCATTTTTTGCATTTAAATTTTGAACTTCTTCTAAAAATTTCACAAGCTTTGCTTTGACAAGAAAAAAATATCATCATATTTTACGCTACTTTCAGCCACAACCTGAGAGCATATATTATTTAACTGTCCGGACCTTTCATGTTGGGGATTTTGGTTGTAGATTGGATAATTACCAGACCTCTTTATATTCCTGGTCCATCTAGGAAGAATAAAAGAGCTTGGAAGAAATGCATCGCCTCTGAACTTGATAATAGCAAGTATGTGCTTGCATGGTATTCCTTGAAATTTCATTTTTTTTTTTGCATTCACAAAATAGATAATCAGACTGTTGTCTTTCAGTAACCAATCTATCTCTAACAGTCTTATCCATTGAAGAAACATTGTAACTTGACAACCCATCTTTGATTTCAGAAACACTAACATTCAACATCATTAACTCCTTCAACTCTTTCTGAAACTTGTAGAAAATCCTTTTCGAATAAACATCAACCATTTGTTCTTCCAAAGTCCATTTTGTTCTTAACATCGGCCTTCTAGTCTGTGAATCATGGTCCATGTCATTCTCACGTTCTCTTAACCTTTGGATGGTTGTCTGGAATCTGGAAACAAACTCTAAAAGAGTGTTCTGTTTAGTAATAGAATTTTGTAAAAATGAGTTCATACTTTCACTTCTTTGGGTGCTACGCATCCCAGCAAAGAATGTATCATTCGTATATACATATATCCATTTATGTCTTATCTCATACTTCTCTGCCAACCATTTATTCTCGAGCAATCCAAACTCAGAAATGGTTGTTGACCAACCAACTTCAAATTGATCAATGGAGTCGCTCCGCCAAACAAGTCTGCTGAATGTTTTAAAAGCCTTGACAATTTCCTTCATTCTGCCCAATTTAAGTTTCAAATTTGTCATAATGTGTCAAGTACAAAACTTGTGAACGGTGTTAGGAAATGAAAGACGGATTGCAGCACATATTGCTGGATCTTCATCCGTAATTATATAAATGGGGTGTTTTCCAACAGCTTCAAGAGATTGCTTAAATAATCAAGTAAAACTTTCTGTTGTTTCTCTATTAATAAATGCATTACCAAAAAAATTTGTGCAACCATGGTGGTTAACTCCACAGAAAGAGTCAAGAATTAATTTGTATTCATTGGTTCTATATGTCGTATCAAATGAAATTGTATCGCCAAAAATCTTGTAATCTTCGATGGATACACTGTCAGCCCAGAATAAATGAGTGAGCCTATTATCCTCATCAGTTCGATACGAGTAAAAAAATTCGAGTGTCATCTTTTTTCAATTATCAAAGAGATCTAACACAACTTTTGCGTCCAAACCATCACGACGTCTTCTCTCATCCCTGTTAAGGTAGTATATATCACGTACTATGCCATCAACTTTGTTGTTTGTAATTAACCCATTATCCAAGAATACAGATTGTTTTGAGGCAGGAATATTTACATCAGTCATAAACTTGATAAGCATTTTAGCAGCTTTAGAAAACTTTCTATTGGCACGAAGATATAACCGTTTGCTGGGGGATACAAGGTTATGATTGTGCTCCTCATTGAAAGAAAATACTATCCAATCATGCTCATCAAACCTATATTTTACCGAAATCATGGCCTTACAACCAGTTCGAACAACACCAACAACTCTCTCTGATCTTTCAAACATAATTTCATCGCTGCAATCACGGTCAACTGAGTAAACATCTCTTGATGATGAAGAAGCTCTTTATTTTCCTTCTTTCCAATATACAAAACTCTTAAACACAAGGGTCTTGTTCTTAGTTAATATATCAACTCTATGTCTTGTATTGCTTTTGCGTACATTGAAGCCCACTTTTGTAGCATAAGCTTCATAAAAATTATATGTGTTTCAACAGAACCAAAAATCATACCAACAGAGGGTATATGTTGTTGATTATGACTATTTGCGGTAGGGGATCTCGGTTCAACTGCATAAATTTAAATATAATCGAATAACAAATTAAAAACTAATAAAAATTTTCAAATATATCGATCAAGTTTCATAAATAAGAGCAGTAATAATATAGAATCTAAAACATGTATATAAAAGTTTAACCGGATAAGTGATGTTAATGTGAATTAATTTTACCTGAAACGGATGCATCAGTTTGTACGCACTCAGAAGATATATTGTTTGCACCAGAATCCTAATATAAAAAATACATATACATAAATTTCAGAAGAAATAATTAATAATAAAACATTATTTGGTATCTCATTACTTCAAAATTTAGAAAAAAATCTTCTGAGATATCTTTGGAATAAAGTGTTCCAAAAAATTAACCTAGGAAAAGTTCTCAAAAAAATTCAAATATAATATTCAGAATTACATCTAATAAATACGTGAAATTCTGAATAATGTATATGTTATCATTTTATTGTACAATATATTTATATAAATTAAGCTATAAAAAATATTATAATATAATGATTATAAAGAATGTGAAATTGACTGTTGTGTTCCATAGATATAAACTATAAAATGCAGCATTATAGGTAAATAAAAAAATATTGTAATATATCTTTAATATAACATTCAACTTGATAACTGTCAAAAATTACAGTAATTGAATAATATGGATGTATAAATTAAAATATAAAAATTTATTCTAATAATCTGTTAATATACTAGTTATTGTAAAATACATATTAATGACGTAAAATAAGGAAACATATAGTACATTCGAAATCGACGTTGTAATATACTATCAATATACTAATCAAACTAAAAATTGTATTCGAGAGCAATGTAATGTAAAATATATAGTTATAATTTACAATAGATAATAAAACTGTATACTTTACAACAAATCACCTTAATGTAAAATATGGAGACATATATTAAAATATAAAAAGGTATTGTTTTATAGATTATTAAATAAAAGCCAAATAAAAATTTTCTTTGTAACATGATTATGTATAATATAGGTAAATATATACAATATAAGAGGAAATTGTAAACCCATGTAGATACAAATGAAATGGAGACATAAAAATCAGATTAATTATATGAAAAAGGGAAATTTTGTAGCATAAGAAACACACATATGTAGTGAGAATCGATATCCGAATTCTCAGGACCTGTGTCTTTTATGTGATTATTCTGTTTCAAAACGTAGTATATACATAAAAACGATATGTAAACAACAAAAAAATATATAAAGTAAAAACCTGGAAGACTTCTTCTAAATAATTAGATATAAACTCGGATGCAAAATCATCGTCGTCTGAAGTTGACGGATCATCCATAACAAAGAACGAATGATAATGCAAAAAAATAGAATGTGAAAAAAACAGAATGTATATAGTTTGACAAAAACACTTATCGTAAGAAAAGGGATAATTAATTAAATTAAATACAACCGGCACAATCTAAATATAGCATGTCTATTAGTTATTGACAAATGAGTCGATTTATATTAATTGATTGCGTCCTAAATATTTTAATTTATTATAAATAGAAAACCGGGAGTGGTATATGGAGTGGTTTTGCATGACTGATAATAGAATTATGATAGCTGTAGATGTAGATCAGACGGTCATGAATCGTGGCTTTCCTTATAGCAAGGAAAGGTGCGCGCGCGCGCGTGCGTGCGTGCGTGCGTGCGTGCGTGCGTGTGTGTCTGTCTGTCTGTCTGTCTGTGTATGTGTGTGTGTGTGTGTGTGTCTGTCTGTCTGTCTGTGTGTTTGTGTGTCTGTCTGTGTGTCTGTCTGTCTGTGTGTCTGTGTGTCTGTGTGTCTGTGTGTGTGCGTGTGTGTGTCTGTGTGTGTGTGTCTGTGTGTGTCTGTGTGTGTCTGTGTGTGTCTGTGTGTCTGTGTGTGTGTGTCTGTGTCTGTGTATCTGTCTGTCTGTCTGTGTGCATGCGTGCGTGCGTGCGTGCGTGCGTGCGTGGGTGCGTGTGTGCGTGTGTGCGTGTGTGCGTGTGTGCGTGTGCGTGTGCGTGTGCGTGTGCGTGTGCGTGTGCGTGTGCGTGTGCGTGTGCGTGTGCGTGTGCGTGTGCGTGTGCGTGTGCGTGTGCGTGTGCGTGTGTGTGTGTGTGTGTGTGTGTGTACCCAGGTGTATGTAACTTTCCTACACACACCCTGTTTTATCTAAGTTTTTTTATTTTTTTGAATGGATCTTTAATATATTTAGATCACAATATATCACCATCGTGTCATTCAAATTTCAACTTATTTTGAGACTTCTAACTTATCTATCAAGACAGTCAAATTTTAACGGTCTCGGATTTGCTGAAATCGACCCCTTCCGATGGACATGTTAGGAATGTCTATTTTAGACGAAATTTGAAATATATATTCAACTTAATATTTTAAATAAATCCCCTAAGGATCTTTTCAAAAAAAATAAAAAAACTGAGAGAAAATGGGGTGGGTGTAGGAAAGTTACCTACACCTGGATTTAGGATCCCCAATCCCATATATGTTTTTCCCTATATTTTTTATTTTGATGGAAAATAAAAATATGTAATTTCATAACAATATCCCCCGAACATGTCATTCCAATTTCGTCAGAAACAGAGACTCATATGCCCTTCATCTGAAAGGAGTCAATTTCAGCAATTCTGAGACCGTTAAAATTTAACAGTCTTGATGGAGGGGATAGAATTCTCGAATTAAGTTGAATTTTGAATGACATCATGGTGACATATTGTGATCTAAATTCCAATAGGTTTCATTTCAGAAAAATAAAAAAATATAGGAGAAAATGGATGGGAGCATATAAGTTGGCTACAACCAGGGAGCATACTCCCTTTTCCCTATATATAGGAAATATTTCAAATGAGTTGCATCTTTCCTTGCTATAAGGAAGGCCACGATTCATGACCGTCTGATTTACATCTACGGCTATCATAATTCTATTATCAGCCATGCAAAACCACTCCATATACCACTCACGGTTTTCTATTTATAATAAATAAAAATATTTAGGACGCAATCAAGTAATATAAATCGACTCATTTGTCAATAACTAATAGACATGCTATATTTAGATTGTGTCGGCTGTATTTAATTTAATTAATTATTCCTTTTCTTACGGTAAGTGTTTTTGTCAAACTATATATATTCCATTTTTTTCACATTATATTTTTTTTGCATTATCATTCGTTCTTTGTTATGGATGATCTGTCAACTTCATGCAACGATGATTCTGCATCCGAGTTTATATCTAATTATTTAGAAGAAGTCTTCCAAGTTTTTACTTTATATTTTTTTGTTGTTTACATATCATTTTTATGTATATACTACATTTTGAAACATGATAATCACGTCAAAGACACGGGTCCTAAGAATTCGGATATCGATTCTGACTACACAAGTGTTTTTCTTATACTAGAAAATTACCCTTTTTCATATAATTAATCTAATTTTTATGTCTCCATTTCATTTGTATCTACATGGGTTTACAATTTCATCTTATATTGTAATATATTTATCTATATTATACATAATCATGTTACAAAGAAAATTTTCATTTGGCTTTTATTTAATAATCTATAAAACAATACCTTTTTATATTTTAATATATGTCTCCATATTTTACATTAAGGTGATTTGTTGTAAAGTATATAATTTTATTATCAATTGTAAATTATAACTATATATTTTACATTATATTGCTCTCGAATACAATTTTTAGTTTGATTAGTATATTAACAGTATATTACAACGTCGATTTCGAATGTACTATATTTTTCCCTATTTTGCATCATTAATATGTATTTTACAATAACTAGTATATTAACAGATTATTAGAATAAATTTTCATATTTTAATTTATACATCCATATTATTCAATTTACTGTTATTTTTGACAGTTATCAAGTTGAATGTTATATTAAAGATATATTACAATAATTTTTTATTTACTTATAATATTGCAATTTACAGTTTATATTTATGGAACACAGCAGTCAATTTCACATTCTTTATAATCATTATATTACAATATTTTTTTATAATTTAATTTATATAAATATATTGTACAATAAAAAGATAACATGTACATTATTCAGAATTTCACGTATTTATTAGATATAATTCTGAATATTATAATTGTAATTTTTTGAGAACTAATCTATTTTCCTAGGTCAATTTTCTGGAGCACTTTATTCCAAAGATATCTCAGAAAAATTTTTTCCAAATTTTGACGTAATGAGATACCAAATAATGTTTTATTATTAATTATTTCTTCTGAAATTTATGTATCTATATTTTTATATTAGAATTCTGGTGCAAACAATATATCTTCTGAGTGTGTACAAACTGATGCATCCTTTTCAGGTAATATTAATTCACGTTAACATCACTTATCTGGTTAAACTTTTATATACATGCTTTAAATTCTATATTATTACTGCTCTTATTTATGAAACTTGATCGATATATTTGGAAAAACTTTATTAGTTTTTAATTTGTTATTCAATTATATTTAAATTTATGCAGTTGAACCGAGATCTCCTACCGCAAATAGTCATAATCAACAGCATATACCCTCTGTTGGTATGGTTTTTGTTTCTGTTGAACACACATATAATTATTATGAAGCTTATGCTACAAAAGTGGGCTTCAATGTACGCAAAAGCAGTACAAGACATAGAGTTGATATATTAACTAAGAACAAGACCCTTGTGTTTAAGAGTTTTGTATGTTGGAAAGAAGGAAAATCAAGAGCTTCTTCATCATCAAGAGATGTTTACTCAGTTGACAGTGATTGCAACGATGGAATAATGTTTGAAAGATTAGAGAGAGCTGCTGGTGTTGTTCGAACTGGTTGTAAGGCCATGATGTCGGTAAAATATAGGTTTGATGAGCATGATTGGATAGTGTTTTCTTTCAATGAGGAGCACAATCATAACCTTGTATCCCCCAACAAACGGTTATATCTTTGTGTCAATAGAAAGTTTTCTAAAGCTGCTAAAATGCTTATCAAGTCTATGAATGATGTAAATATTCCTGCCTCAAAATAATCTGCATTATTGGATAATTGGTTCATTACAAACAACAAAGTTGGTGGCATAGTACGTGATATATACAACCTTAACAGGGATGAGAGAAGACGTCGTGATGGTTTGGACGCAAAAATTGTGTTAGATTTCTTTGATAATTGCAAAAAGATGACACCTGAATTTTTTTACTCGTATCGAACTGATGAGGATAATAGGCTCACTCATTTATTCTGGTCCGACAGTGTATCCATCGAAGATTATAAGGTTTTTGGCGATATAATTTCATTTGATACGACATATAGAACCAATGAATACAAATTAATTTTTTGCTCTTTCTGTGGTGATAACCACCATAGTTGCACATTTTTTTTGTAATGCATTTATTAACAGAGAAACAACATAAAAGTTTACTTGATTATTTGAGCAATTTGTTGAAGCTGTTGGAAAACACCCCATTTCTATAATTACGGATGAAGATCCAGCAATATGTGTTGCAATCTGTCTTTCATTTCCTAACACTGTTCACAAGTATTGTACTTTGCACATTATGACAAAGTTGAAACTTAAATTGGGCAGAATGAAGGAAATTGTCAAGGCTCTTAAAACATTCAGCAGACTTGTTTGGCGGAGCGACTCCATTGATCAATTTGAAGTTGGTTGGTCAGCAACCATTTCTGAGTTTGGATTGCTCGAGAATAAATGGTTGGCAGATAAGTATGAGATAAGACATAAATGGATATATGTATATACGAGTGATACATTCTTTGCTGGGATGCCTAGCACCAAAAGAAGTGAAAGTATGAACTCATTTTTACAAAATTCTATTACTAAACAGAACACTCTTTAGAGTTTGTTTCCAGATTCCAGACAGGCATTCAAAGGTTAAGAGAACGTGAGAATGACATGGACCATGATTAAAAGACTAGAAGGCCTATGTTAAGAACCAAATGGACTTTGGAAGAACAAATGGTTGATGTTTATTCGAAAAGGATTTTCTACAAGTTTCAGAAAGAGTCGAAGGAGTTAATGACGTTGAATGTTCGTGTTTCTGAAATCGAAGATGGGTTGTCATGCTACGATGTTTCTTCAATTGATAAGACTGTTAGAGATAAATTGGTTACTGAAAGACAACAGTCTGATTATCTATTGTGTGAATGCAAAAAAAAATGAAATTTCAAAGAATACCATGCAGGCACATACTTGCTGATATCAAGTTCAGAAGCAATGCATTTCTTCCAAGCTCTTTTATTCTTCCTAGATGGACCAGGATATAAAGAGGTCTGATAATTATCCAATCTACAACCAAAATCCCCAACATGAAAGGTCTGGACAATTAAATAATATATGCTCTCAAATTGTGACTGAAAGTAGCGTAGAATATGATGCTATTTTTTTCTTGTCAAAGCAAAGCTTGTGAAATTGCTAGAAGAAGTTCAAAGTTTAAATGCAAAAAAAAGATTATCAAATCTATTGCAAGATCAATCTCATTTGGAACCTCATGATAATAATATCATGTACTTGTTCCGCTTACTGTTAAAACAAATGGTAGTGGAAGGGAAGGAAGACCAAAAGGTTCTGCCAGTCGTCGAATATCTCAACAAGAATTAAAAAGAAATAAAGGCAGACAGGGCAAAGCTAGCATGAAGTACAATGTTGGTCACGGTTCTAGGAATTGCCCTTCAAACAAGATTCAATCAACTACAGACTGGTATGTAGTGTTAAGTACTATATATCGTTTAAATATTTTTTATTGTTATTATAACACTGACAATTTTTACTTCAATGATGATTCACATTGATCATGCAAATTCCTTCAACGCGAGGCAGGTAAAGATTTTTTAACATTTTATTTCATTTTAAATTTTATTTTACTCTATTTAACTATCTAAATTTTTTAATACAGAGTTTATTTTGGAGAACATGTTTCAGATATAACATACCCAATTCATTATAAACCAGACTGGTATTTTATACATTAAAATGATATTTTCTTTCAATTAATTATATTTATTCAAGTATAGTGATGTATTGTCTTTTTTTTACATCTATTCATAAATATAGACTGATGTTTTAAGTCAATTTGTATTTATAATTATTCTAAAAATAGGGAATTGATCGACTTATATTTATTGTATGCTCTAATGTTACTCAAACGATAAATATTCATTATTTGTTTCTTGTCATCGTTTTTCTATTATGTGTGTATACATTTGAATCTAATATCGATGAGCGTACTAGTCAAACAATATATGTCTCATATTATGTATAGATGATTATTATAATTTGACAACTCATTGTTCATCGACAAAGAGAATTTTTTTAAATTGTTTAAAGGAGTTAAAAGCTTTATCATTGGATGTAGATCTCTGCTGACTACAAAATCTTTGCAACAATATTCCAACATCCAGACCTGTTATAAATTAAAAAAACCACTAATTAGTTACAATTTATATAAACAAATAAACAATAAATTGTTTGCTTACGTATAGGCATGCTACACTTCTCGTAAGACATCCAAGTGTTGTTCTTGACGATCCTTGTCTCCTTTGATGTATTCTATGCAATACATCTTCCATGTTAAACAAAATCATTTTTGCAGCCGCATCTGACCAATTAAAAAATCGGGTATCTTCCAAAGGACTCAACATAATGGAGTATATCTTTGGGGAAAGAGTATCCTCAATCTGGGAACAAGAACGTGAAAAGCATGAACAATATCAAGCAAGTCACATAAGCAACCAATGAGTCATCATCATCTCTTTTGTAGAAATCTATTAAAATACTGAGTAATATCTTCCTATTGAAAATCATTCCAGAATCAAATATTTCTTTTGAAATGTAGCTCTTCCATTGTAGGTGTCGGCCTCTCACAGTCACTGCAAAACCTGTGCTCGAAATTCCTAGTATAGCTCCTATGTATTCATCAGTGAAGTTCAGACCCTGTTTCTAAATTTAAATTGTCGTCCTCCTTTATATTCTTCAACAATCCATTGGAGATTTCTCCTTTATATATCAACATTTTCAATGTTTATGAATTTGGAAAATGCTGTCTTATTAATCAAAGTTTGTTGCTTGGGTGTTGACTTATGAGCACTATAAATTGCACAAAATGCTCTACAAAGCATCTATGCTAGATGTTAACCCTTACCTTTAAAGAATTAAATATATTCTTTTAATAAATTTGTATAAAATGCAAAACATATCAAATAAAAAATTCCTGAAAAAATGATAGATATCTGCATCTTACTGCCATAATTCTCAATCATGCACTCATCAATAGACTCATCTGCCATGGTCAGTTATTTTACTTTGGCCTTTACCCTTCACTGTAATTTATAATTAATAAAGCTAATATTTTTTAGAAGAAACGTAATGAATAAGTTTTAAATTATATTTATATACCTTTCATCACCAATGAAATTGACCTGTTTGATGCAGCAGCTTCATTCAGTCTACCCTCTTCAGAAGAATTTCCGGATAAGTCTTCATTCACTTTCCTTGGTCTCCTTATTTCATCGAACTTCGAATCGCTACAGCTCATCTCTACTAAAATTTACTTAAAAAATTATATGTTATATCATTATAAAATGAAGTAGTATATTTTTCTAACATTAAAGATATGCATCTTAATTATAAGTTTCTACAGCAGACATGAAATTTGTTCTTCATATTTTATCGTTTGTTTTAGTTGTATTCGCGCATCATTATACTTAAGTTATAATATTTTTAGGAATATATTACACTGTAATATTTTTTCATAATATATTGTAACAATCTCTGAATAATACGATGATTTAAAAATCCATCATGGATATTTAAAAAGAGTAACAGATTGTAAAAATATCAACAATATTCTTATTCATGTTCGAGGTTGACGACAATTTTTTGTGAAACCAAAGAATAAGAAATCTAAACAATATACCAGCCGAGATATATGTCTGACCTGGTTGTATTCTTCTCAGTATCGAGGACTACACACCTTTGCCGCCGTGGATCGAAGAAGATAAACCCTCTAGGGTTCTTGAATCGCAATCACCTTTCGCAGGGGGATGGAACTCTGTTTTTCTCTTTCCTTTGTAACCGTTTTCTCTTTCCTTTGTAACCGAAGGCGGAAATCTTAGAGTTAAAGTCCAATATTTTATTATTTTAAGTAATTTTAGTCAATATAATTATATAGCTGGTTAATCAATCTTTAAAAGGAACTTTTATTAGCTAAAAATAGTAACATATTATTCC